>DWHO01003874.1:0-11567 GCA_018247575.1 Eurytides lysithous rurik
CAATTATATAAGCTATTTTATTCACAATTTAAACCACTCTAATAACTTCGGCGGGCTGGGATGCTAAAAATCTCGCTGTTATAAAAACAAGGGTTGACTGGTAGAGAATGCCAAATGGCGTTAAGTCCGCCCTTTGTAATACCATTTATTGGTTTGCAATAAAGCTTAGACAAAGAAATATTCGCTAGGTGATTCTGTGTAGAACTGTGGTTTTCCGTGCCCATATTGCGTGTAACTTACCTGTAAACGAACGCCTTACTCGTCGTGTCACTTTATCGTATAAAAAAAACACCTCTGAGATGACACATTTGACAAATGAGGCTTCCAACGTCTAATTGGGATTGGGGACATTTTCTTGACGTTTGTCAATAGCAAGCGCAAAAAATCAAGAGCGAATTTAATGAGTAAATGGGCGAATTTAATTATAATAAAATCGATCATCATTAGCCAAAATAAAATAAACGGTTCCTAGCGAAATTATGTTGGCGTGTTCACATTCGGGTAGCATATTTACAGTTATATACATTATACCAAAAAAAA
The DNA here is from genome assembly GCA_018247575.1 of Eurytides lysithous rurik. NCBI lineage: Eukaryota > Metazoa > Arthropoda > Insecta > Lepidoptera > Papilionidae > Eurytides > Eurytides lysithous. Next base: position 541 of record DWHO01003874.1, read on the forward strand.
AATGGCAAATGGAGATTTTTTATTAGTCCGTATCTAAACTTCTATATAGGTACATAAATAAATGTTATCAGGAAGAACAGCACGGGTTCAAACCGGCAGCCTTAGCTGTACTGTACTGGCTTCGGCGTCGTAGTTCATGGATTTGATTCCCACCCGGAGCATATATTTATAATGGTATAAATATATGCCCCGGCTGGAAATCAAACCACGGTGGGAAACTACGGATAATTGTTTTAAATAAATAGAGTGTTTTCCCGTGTTAAGTTTATGCGTGTAAACCGCTCTAATACCACAAGATATTTCTAATCTCAACTATTTTAATTTAAATCTTAAAACAGTTTACTGGCAGTCGAGGTACTCCTATTATGGGAAAACATTGCGAAACTGTTTGCACAGTACATATCTGTACACCGTAATTAAGGCGCGCTATTAGCGTAATAAATATATGTAAACAAAAATAACAACCTTTTTAACTTTTCTTAATTATACATCGTGCTTATTATGGATACGATAAGCAAGACGAAAAAAGACACAGTTTTCGAGTTTAAGAGCCAGCTATTATCGATATAAGATTTATTGACATTGATTTCACCTCAAGTTCTTAAGTTACATACATTTTGAATTTACATTATTTAGACATTTACCATGAAAATGTACATTGGAAGTATCGATGTGGACACAACTCTTTTCCACTAACGCTAACAAAGGCATGCACAAGTCAATTCAGTCAATTATATTATTATACAAAACAAACATCTCAATATGATATATATCAATATGCAATTCAAATATATAAACACTTAAAAAGCTCTCAATATATTTCACTGCTTCTAATTAGCATAAATATTTTATTATACCTTATACGCAGTGAATAAATTAAAAAAAAGCTCATCCTGTCCCAGTATGTCTGTCACTTTTGAATTTAATTAACTGTTCACTGTGGAGGCGCTTTTAGAACGTCACCCACGTAACTAATACGTATAACTAACTATTAAAAAATATATATCGTCGTTAACGGTGCTACTTGGAGCTAATTTATAGAAAATTCTAAATCATCATTGAGTATCTAGATGTTGTTTGTCCTAATCAATTTACATTTAAAAAATATTTTTTTTACTGTATAATTTCCATTTACAATTATAAGCGGCTTATTGCTGTGTATTTTATTACTGTCAGTGGATTTTATTATATAAATAAACTGTAATTTACTTAAATCTATTTTATATATAAATAAAGGATCTTAAACAGGATTAATTATATGCCGAATTTGTATAGATCTGCAACATCAATGACAACGGGAAAATAATAATAATATCACTTTCTGACTTGTTGTGTCGAAACTTACTCAATGTTTCAGGTAAACCAAACCAAATCGCTGAAATCCCTTAAGCCAAAACCAAGCAAAAGTACAATTAGTGACAGAAAAGTAGGATAACAGTGACGTTTATGCGTAGAATCAACGAAAAGGATGATCACATCTCCAGCACGATAATTAATTAAGAACGTCTATCACGAATAATTATTATCCCAATAAAATATGTTATTTCATTATGTATTTGGTCATAGAAAATTATTCAATGAAACCGTGACACTTTTTGACTATCCATAGATTTTAAGCGGTCAAACGCCTTGTGGTTAATCTTCAAATTGATTCCCGGCGACGGCGCTCACAATGAAGTCGGCCGTTGAAACACTTATTCGTGAAAAAAAAAACCGGTCCTTGGTCCGGTAAAAGGACACTTTTACCTTGTTGTTCGTGACACTTTTTTTATTTTAACATTGACCGTCATTAACATCGTTGAGGTTGCCGACCACTTTTACATTTTATCTCGTTTCGAGTGACTCAACATTACGTAATTACCAAATACTTTCTTCGAAACGGTTATTGGTTATAGGAAATGGAGCGATTAGAAATATGATATATAATTGACAGTTGACGATAAATTAATCGCCTGTACCGTTTGCCTTTTTTTATAATTAAATCGAGTGATGAGGCGAGGAAATATAGCGCCTTATTGTTAACAACACGTTTTTCCAAACAGTCGGACGTTGGTACTGTTATAACGCTAAACCGAAAAGTGCTGACTTGTAAATTTCAGCACTGAAGAACCATCGCCGTACCAATCAATCGACTCGGACCTCGGACGGTCGCGAAAGTGAAAGTGCTTTTGTTCTACATCCTAATTTTATCTTTTTAATACTATTTCAAAGGATATTAAAATAATAATTGATTTTTTAAAGATTCGAATGAAAAAGAAAGAGGACGAACTACACGCTACTGCTTTAATACCAAGGACATACGACGTATGTATATGTACATATACACAGACGTCGTATATGTAGTAGTATTATATCTCTTCGACCCGGTCAAGGAAGGGGTCGATAGTTATCAGTACCCACCACCGAGGGTACCGTCTGCGCTCTCTACACCGACACAGTAGGGATCAAGATAGCTCAACAAACACCGTAGGAAGAGTTCGCCTTCGACCACAGCGAAACACTCACACCGCGTACACTCATTACACCCAGGTTCCGGGGCGGTTCTCGCCGTCCCCCGTTCCGCTTGTCAATGCACAGTTCACGACAGTCGCGATCCAGGTCTGTACATCGGACTCCGACTGTCCGTAGCCGACAATCCCCCAAGTAATTTTCATAAAGTAAATTAAAATTTTGACACAACACGCATATCCTTGTGCGTGACCCCACAGGACGTTTGGTCTATCCAATTCATGGAAACTAGTATTTCCACGGATTAGGCGATCCGATGAAACTTTACAAAAAGCGTCAACGTCAGTTAAGATAAGATTATATCTCTATTCATTAGTCTGGCAATATTGAAACTCAATATTCGTGAATGGTTTCGAGTAGCCCGAGTATATAGAAGAGTTCAAATCACGGTGTCAACCCCAATGTATTCGTTGAGTTTCATTTAACAAGAATTTCTAAGATATGTAAAGTCCGCCGATTCACAAAAGGCAGCGTAGCGATATCAATTGCCTCTGTACAGAATAGGCCTTTGCCTGTCATCGGGCTATAAGTATCTGTTATTTTACATTTTAACTTACATTATTCTATATTTTCTATTAGTAAAAAACATATTTTTATTGTTGATATTTTTGGTATAATAAGTTTTAAACAATAAATATTTTTAATTTTAGTTTTAAAAAGGCCAAGTGGTAGATTTATGATATTTTGTGGAATTTTATTAAATATGCGTATACCAATGCCCATGAAGGATTTCACCTTTCGAAGACAAAATCGAGGTGTTATATAACAACCTTATTTTTATTTCTAGTATTCACTGTGTGTTTGTCGCTGATTTTTATAAAATTATTAAGATTTTGTCGAATGAAAAATATATTACAAAGTATATATTGTCATCATATTCTTAGATTTAATAAAATCTCGATTACGTTTATGACTTAGGCAATTCTTGTTAATTAAAATTATTTACCTCGCTTACGAAACGCGCGACGTAATACGCGGACACTCCGTACATCCCGACCTCCCGTTTAAACAGGGGCAGTTCGGTTTCGAACGCAAACAGCGCGGTGTAAGACAGACTGAAAGAGACCTCGCTGCAAATGAGCCATAGGAGACCCCTTAGATTCTGAACTCCCCTTTGTGTCGTTCCAGTACTACCTGCAAAGCAGGCACCAATAACTACAGCGCCTATTACCTGAAACAAATTACAATTTTTCATAAAATGTATTAACCGACTTCATATAAATCTTATTTAGTTTTAAGTACATGCTTGCAGTACAAAGTGCAATCAGAACGAAATTTCTAAGGAAACCTCAACCTTCTGAGGAAGTCTTGCGATATACCGTTCACAACAAAAATACGCATAGTTACGGAGAACTCAAAAACTACATGTCAAATCTCGCTAAAATTTACGTGGGACTACACGACAAGTACCAGCTTTCAAATATAATAAGAATCATCAAAATCGGTACACCCAGTAAAGGTATGAGCTAACACACATAAAAAAATACAATCGAATTGAGAACCTCCTGCTTTTTGAAGTCGTCTAAAACGATTCTTGATTAGATAAGACAATTCTTTACATTGTGTTATTCAATGTATTAACCGAACAATTTATAACGTTGCACAGAGATGCACTTGTCAGCTCATTCAGGTACCAGAGAAATCACTAGTTACAAAGACTCGTTATCTTTGAATAATTGTCCTATTATCAGAACAAAGCGGTGTTCTGTTTCATCGCGAACCTCACTATTAGTACATTACTAATTTGTGGCAGAATAATTTTCAATGGTGTGTTCCTTCCCTAGGCGGGCTATCGTTACAAAATAACGGGAAAGGATCAATTAGTCTTCGAGCCACTATGACTTTTTAAGGGATAAAGTGATAAGAAAAGCTTATCGTGCGCCCATAATAGCACAACACTATAGAGTTCAAAGATGCTGGCAACACTGCTCTTCAAACCGCAACACGGCAGTGCTTACACTTTTAGAGAGGCGATAGAATTGACACCAACCATACAATACAGTGGTTTCCGCGAGGTTCAGGCGGACTATAAAACAGTTATTAAGTTTTTAACCTTAAAATAATTTTACTAATCGATAAAAAATTTACTACGTAAAGAAATCACTGTCGGTATACGTAAAACCCCTACTAGCCAACGGTGTTTGTTATTTAGAATAAAGTTAATGTCATTAAATGGAAAGTTTTAATAGCATTACTTAATTAAAGTAGGTCAAGAGAAAAAAAAATAGAACGAATGCCAATGAACTTATATATTATATTAGTGTCAACTTCGATATTTGAGCTTCGTGCGTAACGAGATTTCTAATACTTGTTATTAGCCGACTCGATTTTATTCACACACAATAATTTATCTCTTCGGTAACCCGCCATCGCTAACTAAGAATTCTTCAGCCTTTTAAAAAGTATGCCTATCGTAAACGTAATAATATAATTCTGAATAATCACTAGATATAACTGGGGACTCATCAGTGCATTAAGATACTGTACCTTTCGTATTAAAAACTTGACTGTTATTTACAGGTCTCATAATCAATTAAAAAAGTTAATTAACATACCGTGGAAAGCAATAGCGAAATTGCAAGAAACTTTATGTTCCGTCTTAATCGTATCGAATGTCTCCAAAGTATTATTTGGACTTGTTTCGGCCAGCTTCTACGGCATCTGAAAGATAAAAGTAGCCCATACTAGGTTATGAGATAGGGATCAGTGGGTAACAAATAAGCACAATTTTCAATCTTAATTTCAAATGGCTTGTTTTTTTCCAGCGGAACGATTACGGTTCTTTTTTGTATTAACGATGTCTTCTAGATAAAATATGGATATTCAAGCGAATGGCTTAGTAGTAGTGGTTCGAATAAAAGTCACCACACCTACTATTCCGTGTTGTAAATAAGATTTAAGTCTAGATGTAACGATTCTCTAGTGTACGTTGTGTGTTTTTAAAAAAAATATAATCTGCTGGTATACGAAAAACGAGATTGTTTGTCCGAAGAAACGCCACGGTCAAAATCGGCACAAAGTAGAACTATTTACATTTACGCCTTTAATCGAAGGGTGAAGTAGCCGACTCTCCTTCCTCCCTCTCACTCTTACTCCTTCCCTCTCACTCCTCCTCCTCCCTCTTTAAACATATTTTCGTAGTTCTATAATATTGCAAACGTCCATGAGCGACGATCATCGCTTACCATTAGGTGAGCCGCTTACACTTTTGTCAGCCTACATAAAAAACCCGAAGCTTACCCTGTTTTTTATATATATAATTTGACAATGCAGTTGCAACTCCACAAACGTGATAATCATCTACGGTGGGAACCGCTTAATATCTTTTTTTTAGATTGATTTAATAAAAAATGCAAAACGATGACATTTTTTTATATTGCTACATATGTTTAGTAATCGTAGCAACAAAATTGTATATAAAAAGAATCACAATAAAAGTTTATTTTGCTTTATTATATAATTTTTGGTTGAGCTTTCTGTATCTGGCTAGTTTTAATACCATTAAACACATGACAGTTCAATAAAGAAACATTAAAAAAACAATATGACGCCATTCCATCAATTGTTTTTCTACCCACCAAAATTAGTGAATCCAGCGAAAAAAAATTGATATAGTTTTAAGTATAACTTATGAACATCACTTATGCTGCTCACACTGGTCGCCATATTACGGAAAGTTTTTTGTTTATTATAAAATAGTGACGAAACGAGCAAATTGTGTGCCTGAATGTAAGTTATCTTACATTTAGATATTAAAGTGTCCTAATGCGATTTGTATGTCTCTTATTCGAGTAAATCATAACTGTTATTTAGCGTCTAAATCTTAGCTTCGAAAATCAAAATTTTGTACTGGCACAATCAATATATTCAAACAGACATTATGCATTTGCGTTATTCATTTCGCAGCGCTATGCGACAAATACGAAAAGAGGTAATAATAAAAATGAATAACGCACAATAAATTTCCAAACTTGCTTATGAAACTGATTTTTTTATACTATTCGCAAGCACACATTTAAATACATTTTATTATAAATATTAATATTTCTACGTGCACGTATGTTTAAAATTTTAAATTCGATGGAAGAAGCGACGTTAACAATAAAATAATAAAGTCGACTAGTGCATACAATGATATGTTCTCAAAATTGATTGAATAAATATGTCTTTTAGGAGTTGAAGGGCACAAACACTACTGCATCTCGCTGTGAAAGGTATTGTTACTTGTGTTATTCTTATTGCTGAGTATTGAAACGTAGTTATCATCATTAAGCAAACATTGTGAGGCTCCATGTTGTAATGATATTGGGAAAGTATTTCTTACTCTTCCTTATTTTCTTAATTGAATAACGTAACTACTTGTCCTTTGTAGTTTTCACCTACATAATACTTCAGAACTCCTAAATTCGAAGAAATTTTACTACACAGTGGTTCAGAATGTTCTAACGGTGCGAAGTCGTCGCTTACCAAACTTTTACATTTTATTAATCGACATTAGTTTTATTTAACAAACCAAAGTGTGTAGAACGAATGACTCGTATGCGGGATTACAATTATATTGTAACAAAAAGAACATTGCACAACGATTTTACTGTTGAGTTTCTAACCGGCTCTTCTCAACACAGCTGTATTCCGAACCGGTGGTAAATTTTCCATGAACTGATAAAATAGTTATAACAATGACTGGTAAAATTTAAAAATGACGATACGTCTTTGTTTATTATAGCTATTTGAATAAAAATATATTTTGCTTCGATTCGATTTAAGATTTAAGCGATTTTAAGGGGGTTCAATTCGATTTTGATTCATATTATTTTTTTCTGTACGCGTGTACATGATACCTCTACTTGTGATATATCTACATTATTTTTACTTTTCATTTTTAAATACTTATTCATTGATAGTTTTATATACTTAAAACAACAGCTTACTAAAATAAAGTAGTGTGCTCAAGTATATAACTAACAAAAACGTCGGATCGTATAACACCAAGTCTTGTGTTTCAAAATGTTGTGCAACATTATTAATGGGCTGATTCGTGATGAAACGTGACGCATTCGATTCGACGTTTATTTTAAGATTAACTGTGAGATCTTAAGTGATTCCTACGTTTAATTAAAGTGATGTGCTGATTTGACTTTAAAATATGTTAAGTATCGATAATCGAATGGTGCCAACGTTGGCGTCATATACGGTGTTATGACTTAATAATTTTATTGTATAATTTTTACATTTTTATTATTAGCTTATACAGTCCCACTGTATAGGCTAAAAATAAAAATGTAAAAAAAATTAGTTGAATATTTAATATTAAATAAATTAAAATTGTGATGAGAAATAAAATATGACGTAAAGAAAACTATGATGGCTGCCAATATATCGACACTGGAAAGCAAAAACGTAGTAAGCAGCAAAACCTAAATGTTTCACCAGACATACACCAATCGGTTTGGTTAGTTTACTGAATTCAACAATGTAATTAAAAAAAAGATTGCTTTCCAGCGTGGATGTCAATACTGTTATTTCCCTGGAAGTACTTTACGAGGTTGTAAAAATCGCCATTGGAATTTGTATTTGAATAGAATTTTGTTGCGTAAGATCCAACTACACGTTACTGATACGAGATACATAAAAAAATGTTACTCCATTAAAATCCGGCAACATTTTCTAAGTTGCCGTATACACGTGGGCCGGAATTAGTGGGCTTGTTAGATAAGACAAATATTCGGACGGGCGTTAGCCACTCACAAGGGGAGTCGCGGCGTCGCCGATGGGCTCTCACAGCACGGCTCACACTCTGGCAACCGGTTCCGGTAATTTTCCAAGATCCTCTCCGCGTGGGCCTCGTTCGTGCGCGTACTAGACACGGCCTCGATGTAAAACTCAGCCGGGTTGTAGTTCTTCGGGCAGCGTAGGTTGACGCTGAACGAGAAGTAAAAATGTTATAACCACTACACATACATATACAAATCCATAACCTCCACTAATTCGCGATGTAAACCAAATCAGTAGAGGTTACGGATTTCAACTATACGAGTATATACATACATTACTTACTCCGAACGATTCTCGGAAATGAGATATCTGACTGTGTTTCATGTCTTAACTCGCATAATGTACTATCGTCATCATTATCACCAATATAATTTGTAAATACTCGAAGCAATACTTCACGTTACACGGGAGAAACTATAGTTTGCAATTAGCTATCGTAAAAAAAGTGTAAAAGGATACTCAATTACTTATTCGACCTTAAGTTATTAAACAACATACGCCACCTTTTGCTTTTTAAAAAGCAATATCGTGCCATGAGCGTACGTTCGTTTTAAAATTCTATTATTTATTATAAGGTATATATAAATTCTATTATTATTGTTCATTCTCACTCTTCTTTATTGATCGATTCGATTGAATAATTTATTGTCTATCTTGACACTTCTTCCTAAACACGTTTTTGATTTCTAACGAGGTTTAAGTGCAAAAGTGCATTAAATTTGCAAAATGCTTATTTAGTTTGATGAATTGTGCCAAAAAACCATCTAAAATTCTGCTTCCCGCTCCTGGGTATTAGAGCCGCGACCTCATAGATGACCAAAGGAAGGTCTCACTAGCAATTGCTCATGTATTCAAACAATTCACTAAATATGGAGAAATAAAACGAAAAAAAAAGCATAAGAAAGTATTTTGGGTGCCATTAGAAGAAGAAGACCTATTAAGATCATTTGATAAGATTTCATGTGAGTACTACACGTTACTAGGAACGATTTGATCCACGATAAAATGTCGAACTTTTTATTCCAGAAATATTTTAATTTACTCTTCAATATCACCCTTTAACAAATTTTTTTCTTATCAATTTAAATATGATTGATATACCGAAATAGTCCATTTTTACTATTTATCGTCGTTTCAATAGTGATCTAAAAATATTGAATGGATTGTTTTTTGTTTTTACATTCATGCAAACTGGTTTTGACATCACATCATCATGCAACAATACGACATTTACTCTTTGATATTATCTAAAGTTAACAATAAGCGACTTGTGCGTCTTCCTCGTGAATCTTGTGTCGATTCAAACTTGAATTGCAAATTAAACTTAACTGACAGAGGCAAACGGTGTATGTGAATGCAATAAAGGTGCAGTCAGTTTCCTATGGCGTGATTATACCTACTAACGTTATAAATAATAGGTTGTCCGGAAAGTTCGTGCCGATTTTCAGTAGGTAGCGCGAACGATCTGACTAAATATATCACAATTATTGAAAACATATGACATGTGTACATATTCTAAAAGAGATAGCTTCAGTCATATTTGTAAAAAAGTTTGGTTAGGTTTCGTTAATTTTTTTCAGTTTTGTACGCCTTCGAATACGGTGGCAAATAAAGTGTATTATAGGCATTTTATGCCTTTCTTTTTTCGAAAGGGCAAAAATGCCACACAAGCGACAAATAAGATATGCGCTGTTTATGGAGAGGATGCTGTAGCCGAAAGAACTGTGCGAAAGTGGTTTGCTTGTTTAAAGCTGGAAATTTATCTTCGTCTGTGGTGGACGGCCTATCTGAGCGTTCTTGATCTTCCAGGTCGATTTTTTCTTAAAAATATTAATACTAAATATTAATAATAAATACTAGTACATGTTCTGTAAGGTCATTAAACTTGTTTTAACGAGCTCAGATAAGTGCAAAGGAAACGTGAGTGTAGTGTAAAAGATGTTTTTTTTTTATCTAAACAGCATCAGAGAAAATAATTAGCTTGATTTTTGGAATAGGTGTGGTTATTAAGATATATAGGTAATGGCAGGCACAAACGAGCTTTTTTTATCTGTCTTAATTATAAAATTGTAAAGGTCTTAACGGTGTCTATATCTTTGTTACCTTACTTAAGGACGGTTAAATGTCAATACAATTATATCTTAATTGATGAAGTAGTTATTAAGATATCTATCAAAATAAAGAAAAATGAATGGTGTTGGGTCAAAAAAATAAATTAAAGACGACACAAGTAAAAATTAATTTGATGAAAAAAATAATATGAAGACGAGGCCGGCGAGACTCTTTTTTTTATCGCATAGGCTGACAAACGAGCAAGCGGCCTGCCCGATGGGAAGCGGTCACCGCCGCCCATGGACATTGCAAATTATAGAACTTGCAAATGCGTTGCCAGCTTTTAAGGGGGGGGGGGGTTTTTGAAAAAGTAAGGGAGAAGGAGTAAGGGTAGGGGGGTTAGGCGTGGTAGGAGGTGGAGGGAAGGCGTAGAGGGATGGTACGCTGATTTTCTGTGAGGTCGTGGTACTTATCCGGTTCGAGCCGGCCCATTAAAAAAAACTAACAACTAATTTGTTGCGACTGTTACAAAATTATTAACAGATGTATACTTTTAAGAATTAAGGCAGTTAACTGATCTTATCTTATCTTAACTGACGTTGACGCTTTTAGCCTATGCGGCTCTGTAAAGCTTCATCGGATCACAGTTAACTAGTAACCGGCAAAAACAAAGTTATTCATCAGACATACAC
>DWHO01003875.1:0-11566 GCA_018247575.1 Eurytides lysithous rurik
ACCCGCGCGCCCCTTGCTCTCACGGTTTTGGAGAAATCAAGTGTTGCTATTTGCAAAAGTTTTTGGCCCACCCTGTATAATAGACGAGAAAATGAAAACTAAACAGCGGCTTACTAAAGTTGCATGTGACCTACGAAATTATTAATACTTTAAGAAGTGTAATATTGTAGTTGTCGGACGGAAGCAACTCGTTTTGCAGATGCTTTATCTTGCACCTCTGCGTGACACTGTGATATTATGGGAGAAAAATTGAAAGAAAAAGTAGATAGATACAGGCCAAAATCTTAAAGATGAAGCTAGGTAAAGATTCCTACATGGAGATTTACGCAAATACTGCACATTGTTAGGATGAAACCAATTTACTGCGGATTTCAACTCCTTTTATTTGATACTAATTTTCCAACATTTCAACCACATCGGAGTCTATGGTTAAGCGGAGAGGACTTACTAAGGTTATGTCTGCTGGAAGGCTGGGAGTCCGGGTGCAAGGTTCTGATATCGAGGTCCGAGTCTGCGTGAAGTATGTTGGCAGCCCGCACCCGCAGTTCCGCGCTGCTGCTTGAAGTGGCAGTCAGGCCTCTGGAAGGCGCCTCCTCGCACGCCACCGCCCCGAAGTCCAAACCGCCCGGCACGCGAACCATTGCTACGGCGAGCCGAGTCTCGAACGCCGTGCTGCAGGTTGTTTAACTTTTAATGTAGAAATTAAAAGTCTTTTTCATGCAAGTCGCATGACGATTTCATCAACTATTATAGTTAAAAACTACCGCCGATTGACAAACTTAGATGCTGCTGGAAGGAAATCTTGCCGGTAAAATAGACATTCTTTAAAAATGTGATCCAATAACATAAGTGTGAAATAAGCAGCCTTGTAAATGTCTTCGAAAGACATGGATGTGTAGAGTTTTCACGCGTCATACCCCTCAGTCTTGTTGCGCTGATATAGGTATAGCCGTTGATTGTTGTTGTTGTTTTAATTCGCCACTCAGAGATACAGCATACCTCTAGGTGACAAGCGAATTCTGTTTGGTTATGGACAAACGAGTCTCTTACAATCAGGCGCACGAATTGCGCTTTCTTTTAAAAAAAAACATTAGTCGCAAACCCGTACAGTCGTGAACAGTCCAAAATACTCCTTGCGGCACGACTTTCTTGTCTCGTGATATGATTTCGTAATGAGATAACATAGAGAAAAGCTCACTGTAGGACATTGAAGTAGGAGACCAGCTCCGAGTTGGGTGCGTTGGTCCAGTCCGTCTTGTAGCCCATGAGGAGGACGTTCGGCGCCAGGCGGCCGACACCAGCCGCCTGCATGAGGGCCCTCGCCCCCTCTTCGAACCCGTAACCGCTCACTGTCGAGTAGAAGGCGCGCACTTTCCTCCCGCGAAGCCACTCGTCCGCCGCCCTAGCTCTGTTCGCCCGTTCTTTGTACGACATCTTGTTCTGAAAAGAAAAAACCGCGTTAGCTCAGTGTCCAGGCACTCACTGTAATACAACTCGGACGACCTGAGTGAATCTTCATAAAATCTGTTATTTCTCTGAATCTACTTGATTCAGATTATAAGTTCCCTTTATTAATTACTATTATGTACATTTTAAATTATCAAACCGCTGTGTTGTGTCTCTAGGGGTTTTTCATTACAACGAACAATTATTGGACAATTATATCTAGAGATTTGACGCCTCTAGCCTCGCGTTAAATATACGTAATTATCACGGCATCAAAGTTAATATTAGCGTAATTCATTAGGTCATTATATACAAACACTACTATGGATTATATGAAGTATATCTATTTATGATATAATTATACATCGTGCAATTTACCTAAGTGAACTTGTCTGTACTATTTTTGTTATGTAACGTCGCTTAGAAAAGTGAAAAGCTTGAATATGTTATATCTAAAAACTACTAAATCAAATAGCAACGTTGTTTGCAACTGTATTCCAGAGTGTAATGAGTAACAAAGTGCTGAGCGAATAAGTTGAACCTATTTTGAATTACATTTTATCCGTAACAGGGCATTAATTTATATGTACTCATAACAAATCCAACAGTAGGAGTATAGAGTAATATAAATTTTTAGTTTCTTAGTTTTATCTTAGAAGTAGTTCTTTCCTTTGATCAGATAAAAGCAATACAGTGAGGATACTGTATTGCCTCGCCTCTTTATCACTTCAAATTCATAGCTCGTCACTATAAAAGAGTAAAATACCAATAAAACATGCGGTACAGTTAAAAAAGCTAAACAGAATAACGTGCGGAGTCCAGTTATAGTAAAAATAAAACGAAGATTGTCAACACGGCCGCATTCTATCACTGAGACTGACCAGATCAGACCAAAGAGAGAAAACAAATTTATTTGACACAAACGCCACTGGCGTACACAACAAACGGACCACCCACCTGCGATATGTCACCGACGACCATCAGGGAGCCGGCCTTGGTGATGAGGTTGCCGAGGTCGACCAGCGCGGGTCGGTGATGGGGGCGGCCGGCGAGTACCAGCAGCTGTGGCCAGTAGTTCTTCACGTGCTCGCCTGTCCGCGCCAGGTTGTGGGCGCTGGAGAGGGCCGTCTTGTACATCTGTGCCTGCGTGCTGCTCCCCCAGTTGACGTCTGCGGACGAGGTCCGTTAAGTTGCAATCTGTTAGTCATCACCCGCTTGGCGCAGTTGCTATGCTATTGACTTCGCCGTCCCTGGTCGTGGATTTGATTCCCACCCGGGACAAATATTTGTACGAGCTGCAGCTGTTCGTTCCGGATCTGGGCGTTTGTAAAAAGAAATTGTAACACAACATAATTCTATCTTACAATGAGGTCAGGGTTTTTTTATTAAAAAATAATTATTAATGAAGTCACGTCCTATGGCCCTTAGAATGTGCAGATTGTTTCGGAAAGTATAGCCGCTAAGCTGGTGTTTAACAACTATCACCCTGGATTATTAATCTGGACAAGGATAATATCGTTAACTTGTAGCGTTTTGGTAAACACGCGCTACTAAGTTTTTGAAAAAAGCAGGATTATGATTTTAAGTGATATCTTGATCACCAACCATCACTCTAGATCTCTGACTTTTATGAAGATAATACTCCACTTTTCGAATAAACCCAATAAAAGTCAAAGGTTTTATACTTCTATATAAAGTACTTTTCCTAGACACAGCAACAGTCGTTTAAGCTACGCAGAAACAGATGAACAAACCATAAGTAGAAGAATTTCATCCTAAGTGAGGACAACGTATCCTTTTTATCTTTTAAGTTCGCTATTTACTTGCAATAGAAAGTAGTAAATGCCGATTAAAAACTGTCTTATTGTATATAAGTACAATTATAACAAAAATAAATTCCAAAGAAAGATCTCCGATCGACACATTATTTACGATATAAACGGAATCTTGGAAACTTGTGTTGATATTATTAAAAGTATTACACATTAAAATAGTTGTTAAAAGCGAATAAGGAAAAGCGTTCTTATTTAACCTTGTAGTACGACCTCGAATGAAATTGGCAGGTTGCCGTGAGTTTTAATTTTCCTGTATCCATGACACTACTATAATTGAAGCGAGATTATGTACATTACACAATGAAAAAGCCTTTAACTATTCATATCAGTTGTAACTATCTGGTAATGACCGGAAGTCGCAGTAGCAAAAAATCAACAAACAGTATATTCTACTAAATATTTATACGATCGGAAAGCCCCCCATCGGAATATTCTTAACTCCTTATATGGTGCTATTGGTAAGTTTTAAAAGTAGGTCTTCAATTTGGTTTTGGTGTTTTGGTGAAAGACTACTGGGGTAATCAGGATCAGTCCTTATGGTGAAAAAACACTTTAAGATAGAAAGGCTAAATACATATATATGCCTTTCTAGCCATAAATTAGCTAGGCCCATACGTATGTATAAGACTGTGGGATACTGATTTCGTGAATAAAAATTATGAATATTACTGATTAAAAAGTGTTTCTAGGTTCATTGGTCTGTTTTTCTTTCATGCAGCAATGAAAGTAACTGTTATGAGCATGACATGTCTTGTGGACAGGGGCTACTTTTTATGCCGGGATAATTGCATAACGGGATAAATGATTATAAATCGAAATATATGCACATGAAACCGCAGTAACTAGTTGATTTATATTATTTGCAACTAGTCTTAGACATCCTAGATGTTACTTTAAGCTTACAGTCTTACGTAATCTTAGTTAGGTACTGAGGAAAATTATGGCATGAGACAATTAACAGCAAAATATATCATTTCCCTCGTGTGATAGCCGAATAATTTCAAAACACGAAAAAAATTTGGCTAAAGAAATCACTCGAAGCTTTCTGTTTAATTCGTTAACAGATAGATCCAACGATTACTAAACGGAGTTCTGTGAAAAAGTCGTTAGGCTTCTACGAATTTACATTCGTTTTCAAATTGTTAGAATATATTTTGAAAGTTGATAAATAAAAATCCTAATACATACAGTGATCAATATAACTTATTAATAATCAAAACTGATGAGAAGAATGAGACCGTTTTACTTGTAACACATTTCCAATAAATATTTTTGTTCAATTGTGATTACAATTTATTTCGGTTTCACTAAAAGAAAAAATAGATTCGTTACAAGTTCAGGAACACGTAGAGACCGTAGACCGTTTATAACGAATCATGGTAACGTTTCAAATTGCACGCGAACTAGAAAGGCTTATGAAACACGAAGTGCATTCGAACAGGCGAAAATGATGCAATCACTCATCGAGACTGAAACAGATTTAGATTCCGGTCAACAGTAAACTATTTCCGTTCGCGTACTTGCATCGATTTGGAAGTGGTATCGCGAGTATGCGTTGGTGGTCAAAAGTTCGCGGTCTAAACTAAATATATGCATTAGAGCATCTAACAGTAAAAAAATTCTCTCTTTACTCTGGCTCTAGTTCTAAAAAACTTATTTATAGTATTAATCATCACAGAGTAAATTAGCACGATGGAGGGACACATCAGCAAGTTTGTTCATAAAATATAACTTTTTTTCGAGATTCGTACTAAGTGTAAATATTTTTTGGATTTTGAACATACTACATACAGTGGCGGTACCCGCAACGCTCAAATTTAAAAATAAATTATTTGGGAATTATGTGCTAATTAAGATTTATAAATTTTACTCCTTAGTAGGGCAAGCCGGGATTAAAGGGCTTGTATGGTAGTACCGCCACTGGTATAAACAAATGCGAATCGAGTATACAGCCTCACTAAGAGACCTCAATTGAGAGTTCGAAAATATAAGTTGTCAATTCTGCAGTTCCACGTAGAATATATTACGATGTATGCAAAATGTTGTGCACTGTTTGCACGTTTGTATTGAGAACATAAATATTCTTCTTCACTTCATCCATCGAGTAAGGTAAACGGAGTTTGCCTTGTTAAACATACGATTGGGAATAACCGTATGTGAATTGGCAATTATCGGTCACCTCAAAGTGAACTAATGGAGGGCTATGTAAACAGAATTAACAAATTTGTAAAACAAGTCTATATTCAGTAGATATCACAGTGATATCAGTCGTTAAACCGGCTGAGTGTTCAGCTCCTTTCCGTGTGTTCGATCAGTGTTGAAACTTATTAATAAGCTCCGCGTGAAACGCCCGGCAATTACGCTGACCGATAATTTGGCGTTTATTATATCCCGTGACATATTACTTTATATTCAGCCGGGTTACACACGCTATTTACATACAAGCCGTTGTTCGCGGCCCGCCTCGCTTAGCCGGTGTTGATTTATTGCTTTAATTTCATGAGGTCCTCTTTGTTGCCGCGATATCTATATTATATAGAGTGTTTTATTACTACGTTATTACACTGGGTGGCATTGAATATATTTTTTTATATAAAATGACATTTATAAAGAAGGTATTATTTATTTGTCTGTATAATACTTTTTCTCGACTGGAAATAAAATATAGATAATATCATTAAAATTAAAATTACCGGTAATGTCAATTTATTTAAAGTGCTTTAATTAAATATGTTGAAATAGGTGCGAGAACTTTGTATGAATATAACTTAATTGTAAATCGTGACATTAATAATACTGATCTGACTGACGTTATGCTTTTCATATATCCTTTCTAAATCTGTTACATTTACCATTTTGCCACACTTAATTCGTATATATTAAACAAAAAACCATTGTTCATAAGCATTTTTTGTAATAAAGTATTCATACAGGAAAATTAACTATCGCTATTTTGTTTTGGAAGAATATGATTAAAAAATATAAATTAAAAAGATAAACCTAAAAGTTTTCTTGTACAACCGCTTCTTTTGTATTTTATTGGCAACAATAAAAACTCGCAACTGGTATTGTACTGTCGATGTGTGTTCGAGTACGTATATCAAACAGGTGTTTCTTATCTATTTTTAATTCAGCAAGTTGATCCGACCTGCCCAGTCCAGTTTTAATGATGTATTTTACATCTAAATGTTGTCTATATGTATATATATCTAAACCTCACAAATTAATTTTGAGCACAGAACTTTGTTATGGATAAAACGCTTAGTTAGACGCATCTAAGGTCTGTTTGTGATAAGCAGCAAACACCACAACTGGTATATAGTCGGTCCGTCAACTGCTATTTTGCTAGTTGTTTTATATTTGTAAAAATCCCTTTTCCAGAGGGGTTTTATTTCCTATTTTAGAATTATCCTAGATAAAAAGTTCTGAATTGCTCGAAATTAATCAATTTGAATTCTCTGGTAATAAATCTGTTAAAAATTTAATAAAAAAAATATTATTTCCTTTAAACTTAAAATAATATTTTTTTTTAATAAAAACATCTGTATAAAACTTTATGCAATTACATACAGGGATAAAGATAAATAATTTACTTTATCAAACTTATATAATTTATTTGTTAAATCATTTACAAAAAACTTTATTCAATTGCAGAAAGTAATTAAAATACATCCTAATTATATACAATTGATCCTGTTAATAATTGGCGTCCCTTAAGTACTTCTTATAACTGACACTTTTTGTTTATGAAAACCGTTTTAAAATCACGTATAATATGTTGTATTGTATTAGTTATATGAGAATGTCTGATGATTCAATTATCGTTATATTTTAAACGTCTTTCGTCTTTAGAATTTTTTAATTTTCTTATCAAACAGGAGCAAGAAGAAAATATTCCATACGGACGAATTTGAAGTACGCTGTAAATCGACTGCTCAATATTTCAAGCCAGTAGGTAGATAGTTGTTAGAGCCACTTGACATCTGACCCGTGAGATCAACGCAAGTTTGGGCCATACAGCATTCGCTGAGCGATCTTCATCGTCACGCAATAAATATCGGTTGCTCCATGAGTTTATTGTATCTGCAATGCGTTATACAAGCAACGATTGTCTCAGGGATGTTGAATTTGCGTAACAACGGACCGAGAATTTGCAACGGAATGCATTTTAACATACTACGGGGGACATTATTTACTTTGTGTTAAAATTCATCAATTTTTAACTGGCCTAAATGTTTAGTAATTATTTTGTTCGTTGCTTAATAATCATAGGTGTACAGTTTTCTAACTTTTTTATTTTATTGTTAATGCTAACATTATTTTGTGTTACAGTAGCCTATCATTCGCCATTACTTCTATAATAAGAATTTATAAACGAAGTAATTAGTTGCGTCTTTGACAATAGAGAAATGTTATCAGGAATAAAAAATATGTTCACGGCGATTCGATAAAAAAAAAATTGCTTCTAGCATAACAATCACTGTTTAACAGTTCGATTCTCTATGCAGTTTTACGTCAGCGGAGTTATTTACACGTACGCGGTGTATACGTGTAGATATTTCCATGCATTGTTTACCAAGCGAACAACACCTGAGCGCGGCGCGCGTCACTTCCCGCGATTCCTTTCAATGCTCCACATCTCGCGTGCACAAACATTGCAGATAATTCGAAAGTTCACCATCTATCGGCGCTTGTGCAAACTGTAGACACATACCGCTAATAATACATACGAAAACTGTTGATTGCTCACTTGTACCCGACTACGACGCATTTAGGGAAAGTTCAAAATTATAAGTTTAGCGCTCTATATGTGTATGTATAAATGAATGTTTTTTTGGTAATAAAGTGTCGAGACGTTGATGGTGAGTTTTATCATAACCTCACGGCGCAACACGGTACTTCAAACTGCACGCGTTTAAAATTTTGTTAAAATTGATGCTGCGTTGCACCCGTCAACTAGATATATAAGGCGAATCATTATCTGCCCAGTAATTATGCTGGCTTATAGTTCTTACACTTTACCTACACAAAGTATCCCGAGCGGCAGAGTCGGCAAAAAATCTAATCGTATACAATAAATACATCTTAAACTAAGCTTAGTATCCAACAAAGCTACTGGGCCGATTTAAGCAAATAAAGTATCTGTTCGTATTTAACTCGAGAGGCAAATTAGGTTTACGCATAATTCCTGGTAGCTGAATAGCCAAGATTCTAGGCTAGTTTATAGGGCTATTAGCTTATAGGGTAGCCGCTTATAAATTTTGGAATTTGGATGGTGTGCTAAAGATGAAGACCAGAACTTTTCAGAACTACTAGCTTTCTTGCATGCGTTTGTTAATGTTTCATCTAAAGTGCTGTTTCGTTCACTACTACAGTTCTCACCTCAGCAGTTTTATATTGTAAACAAAAACGAACTTCGAACGTCCGCAATGCGAAGCAAATAAATGTATTATTGTTTTTATTACCTTTCATAATGTAAGAGGAGCCGCGCGTTATTTGCCGAGAATATTGCAATACGAGTCTTAATTCGCAGCTGGCGAACCAGCCGGTGAATCATTGCAATCTATGTCTAGGTGCGTCCGTTCGGTATTTGCTCTTATTTCGTACCGGTTAACGTCGCGAATTGAATGCGCCCGAAGAATTATTACGACTATTCTCGGCGTAAAGCTAACTTGGCACTAGTCTGACGTGTGACTCAGCGGTGCGCTCCCATGATTATCTTCGTCCACGCGGTCGCTTTGGAGAGGGGAAAAAATAGCGTCCGAAAAAAATATTGGAAAGCAAACAGGATCGTGTCTCGGATGGCTCATTAGACGCCTTCACGCTCAGGTTTCGATAATTAAAGGTTTCAGCTCTCGCATGCGCATTTCTCCATGGCTCTGAATTTTTGGGCCGTTGTTAAATAACCATTAATCATGTTTTGCACCGAAGTCTAATATTATCTGTGCGCACATGAACACATATCTTGTTTGGCTACATAGCGTTATCATATGATTACTCATTAACTTTAAAGCGTGGAAAGCGGGTCTAACGCATTTCACAGTAGTTATGCCGACTGTGCGACAACTTCTATACACGATCCGATATGCTATGAGACTGACGCAAATTAGAATGTGGCAATGCGAAGGTCCACACCTTTACTAAATAAAGTCACTTGTCGTTAAGGTAATTTAAAAGTTACAATCGCTCAGTTGATTTAAATAAAATCGTGTCGGGATTTACCATAATTGTATCAATTTATTATCTAAGGTCGCTTAAAGCTCGTAACGTTACTAAGTCTGTACTTTTACCATATTTCTTCACGCCGTGAAGGTTAATTGGGTTAAAATCAAATTTTAAATGGAGATAACTGTTATCCCGGATTATTTATTCAAGGAATCTTACTCTTTAATAAACAGGTATTTTAAAAAGGACTCGGTAAAGTCGTCTAGCCCGCGAGAAACCCTTATTTTGTTAAAAAAATCACACAAGCGAATGTGCGGGTAAAAGCTAGTGCTTATGTACGTAACTCGGAAACATGCAAATCCCCACGTGGCCGCGCCATTAAGCTGGCACGCGACCGTGTAGTACAGCGATACAATGTGTATGTGTTAACGATAAATATCTTAAGATGGAGTTGAGTTCAGTGTTGAGCGCCTGTGACAGAAACGCAGTATTTGTGGGGTAGTTAAATACGGCGCCCGTAACGTACGCATCATTGGTGCTACCGCTGACAAATCTTACTCCATTACATCATGCACGCATACAGCGACGAACAACTTAATACTCATATCCCGTGTACTGGGAACTCGCTCGTTATTCAGTATACTTGAACTTGATTTTGTAAATTTGTAATTAAAAACTTGTACGTCCCGTAAATTCACCGTATGCGAGATGAAGTGAAATAGAGTAGCGGCGTGGTGGTCTTTGCTTTTATCCTCTCTGACTCCTTCAGAGAGGTGAAGGAGAGGGTCTAACAGTGAGTTTTTTATCAGATAAAATAACGAGACGAGCAAATCGTGCGCCTGATGGTTTGAAACGCCCACCCATTACTACACAGTGCCTCTTAATTACGACTTCTCCAAACCATCGCTAGATGGCGACGATAAGAAGCCGGGACCGATTTTTTTACATGCCCATCCGACGCATGGATTTATCTTACTTTTCATAAAATCGGCCCGTAATGCCTTAACCAAACGAAGAACATCAACGCAAAGTTTATTTTGAAAGAACATTGCCTTCCGCAGGATTCGAACCCATGACCTCCGATTTGTAAAGCGCGGAACTATGCCACTAGGCCACGGAGGCAGTTGGTTGCTTGGAGGTAAGACAACTGTCAATGCAGTAGTATTATACAAGGCGCACTCAAAGGGGTCCTACCACTTATTTTATAGTCCGTAACTGACTTACTAAGACGCACAATGCGTCGATGGAAATTTCGCGTATAGTGGTTGCAGGCGCATCCGAACCTCGCGTTCCCCCGTCGCGGATCAATCACCGTTAATATGAGCAGGCAACCGCCGCCCGCCTCCCATCGACGGCGGCTTGAATGGCGGTCTCATTTCGTTGAATAATTAATCGGGCCCGGGCGAAACCCGAGTCACGTCCGAGTTTATTCCTTATCGATTTAATACCGTATCATTCGGGTCACACAATTGAATACCGTTTATTAATACAGCTGATGGGATCGAAAGTGTATATAGACATAAACTGGAGTGGGTAATTATGTTTACGAATATAAATATATCGCGAATTTACAAAGTATTGTTACAGTCTCACGTTAAAACATGTTAATGTTTAATTATTATTAATGGTTAGCCCTTATCTTTAAGAACCCGACTGGTCACCATACTCCTGGATGAAAGGCTACAATATACTACTTTACATTAGCTGAAAACGACTTAACCCTTTTTAGAACCCCTCAATACAGATGTTTTTGTTAGTCAAGAATGATATCTGATTTTCTTCTATATTTTTTTTTTATTAAATCTCACGTTGATTGCTTTTATGTACACTAAATTGACCTTTAATTTTATGTACTCATAACACGTTAATATCATCGACAAATCGAAATCTGCAACCACGTAACGGTATCACGGTGGGAATATTCAAAATATTCCGAGCCGCCGTATAATCAGAACAGAGTGGCAACAGAAAGGTCATGTGCCATAACAAAATGTCGGCGAACCGCGCGCGAGTACCGGGCGTGCGTACAACGGCGGACGGTCAACCGAAAATTAATTAACATACTTTGGCGTCGAACCCTCGTGTTCACAGGTGGCCCGGCCCACCCCGCCCTCCCGAAC
>DWHO01003876.1:0-11566 GCA_018247575.1 Eurytides lysithous rurik
TTGACGTCATTTGATTCTACTACCTGTTCGGAAAAAAATACCTCGGTCCTGAGAAGAACAGGCGAAAGAAACTCAGCTCAGTGATAATGTATTACTGCCTCAACACTAGAGCATGATAGAGTAACTTTCACTACCCATACACTATCATTTAGGGATAGATAATAGAAAATCAACCCAATTTTTAATGACAAAATATAATCCTTTACTCCGTCCATGTCAGTTACAGCGTTTCTCTTTTTATGACTCGATTGAAATCAGTGGCGGTACTACCATACAAGCCCAAAAGCCTGGCTTGCCTACTAACGAGTAAAATTTATTAATCTTAATTAGTACATGATTCCCGAATAATTTTTAAATTTGAGAGTTGCGGGAACTATGTGCTAATTAAGATTTATCAATTTACTCCTTCGTGGGGCAAGCCGGGCTTTTGGGCTTGTATAGTAGTAAATACACCGATTGAAATCAGGTGAAGAATTAAAGTACAATTTGCGACAGTGACGATAGGGGCCGACTTGAGTGATTGAGGCCGAGTAAAGAGAATATTTATCGGACGACGCAACAAAAGGCCCAAACGGGCCCAAAAATTAATAGGTGCACCATCCGTCGAGCAATCAACGCCGCGTCGGGCCAATCTTTGTCCCCCGTCACAATATTGAATTAATGTAATAATAAAGTTTAATTTCGCACCTGTCATTCCGTCGGTGGCGTGACGACGACAACGGCCTTCCATTTCCGAAAACATTACGGGGCGTCGTTGACGCAGTAGGACGGGCCTTTTTGAAGTGCCCAAATTGATTTTGCACTATTGTACATCGAATTAATTCGGGAATTAGCGCACGGAGCGAGCGCTTAACACGTTTCTGTCGTCTGATAATGGTCCTTACCTGTAACAAAATATGATCAGTTAGCGATGTAGTCGATTGGCTAGAGTCATTATGTCGGTAAAGTTAAAATTCTCATGAATAAATGAACAAATAACTAGGGATAACTCACACAAGGCCGTCTGATCCCAAACTACTTATATAGATAGTTAACACCCAGACACAGAACAAGCTATGCTCATTGCACAGTATTTTGTTCTGGGTGGGAATCGAACCCGTGACCTTTGCTGTCAGGGGCACCACTACACCAACGGGCCAGTCAATTAATTTATCAGTCATCATGTGATTGCGAATCATCGTAATAAAAGAAAACGTTATGGAGTATGCTTTTTAAAGTTACAACCTCTGACTCGGACACTTGCGGAGTCCTTCAGGGGCGGTACCATTAAATTGACAGTTATTCTCTTACCAAGCAGTTATATCTTAACCGGAGATTCCCAAATTTTTATTATCGCAGACCACTGTCAAAATTTTACTGATTCCGCTGAACCCCCAGCTGCTGCATTTCGATTCATCATCATATTCCCAAAACTCGTCAAAATATGTGAAGACATCTTATTACACCCACGCCAGGTCTCTTTTAGACTACAGGGGGATCTCCTTGGGGAACTTGGATTACTTTAAGAATCACTGGTGTGCTCTGGGAAGAATATGGTGTCGTATCACATATCCCATGATCACTCAGAGGTTTACGATGTTGTATCTCCATCCCTACTAATTACGCTAGCAATATTGCTCTTTAAACTGCAGCAATGCTTGCACATTAAAGCTTAGCGATAGAACAACTGGTAATATAGTGTACCATCCCAGACAGACTCGGCGGAAGAGTTCTACTTACGCAATAGAAAATCAAAAGTGAAACAATACAAAGGATCGTAACAGAGGCGAATTGATTTCGAGAAACCTTCGATATCTTCGCAACTTAGCTAAGCGGAATGTAAGTGACTACTAGAGCTCATTGTAAGTGTCTCGCTCTGTGACTTATCTCGCAATTCAGCGCCAGATGCGCATATAAAGCGCTTCGACAAAAGAATCAAGCATCACTAACGACCTTGATGAAATGAGAGCGAAATATGCAAAGACTTGTATCGGGAATGTACCGCTCGCGAGGGAACGAACACGTAATTTCGTTGGATAATAAGATTTAAAACATGAAAGGCGGATGTCGAGTAACGGAAAGGAAAGAGTCGCTTGTGATTTTACACTACCTATATATGATGTTAAGACTAAACCACTGCAGGCAATATTTGCATCGAAAGTTATCGCTATCCTGTTCACCTAGTTAACGATGAAGGTTCAACATTATTTGATTTTCGCCGACGTTTACTGATGGAGCACTAATTATAGGTTCGCTCAATTATCGTTAGGAATGCCGCCGCCCTGTGCCTACGTACACTAATATACATTCCCTCAGTCAAACCGAAACATTTACATGCTAAAGCCGGAATATAGCTGCGATGTGGCTCCGCCTCATTAAATATTAATGAGAAACCTACCCTAGGTTTCTCTGTGTAATGGAGAAAGAAATAAAAATAATTATTTCTTGACGACTTCGTGAATGAATACAACTTTTCGGACGAACTTAATGTAGAAAGATTGCTGTACCATGTGTCAACTCATCGATAACTTTATTGATGTGTGATTTTATTGATGTGTGTTAGGCCCAATTAGCCTATTATGCTTTAGCAAATATCAATTCAAAGTCCAAAATTCTTTATTCAAAATTAGATTGGTTTACAATAAATTTTTAACGTCGAATGATTCTACTATATCTATATAACCAGTGGCGGTACTACCATACAAGTCTTTATTTTTAAATTTGAGCATTGCGGGAATTATGTGCTTATTAAGATTTATAAATTTTACCCCTTAGTAGGGCAAGCCGAGCTTTTGGGCTTATATGGGGTAGTACCGCCAATGTATATAACATACTAAAGACATATTTAATGATCATTCACCAATTTAGAATAGTTTTTAAATTTTGATTGTCAATGTAAAGTTGCAGGTAAAGTATTATTATATTAAGACTTTCTTCGGACTTTACTAGCCTGGAGATAATCACTTTTCTCGTTTTAGAATTTTTACTGCGAAATAGAAATTTTTTTTTGTTCATTTTTTATGCTAATAGAAATTAATTAATTTTGCATACAAAATGAACAAAAACAAAACAAGTCATTAAATTTATAAGAAAACGTTTATTATTTCTCAGTAAATACTTTACGTCTTCGTTGATGTTTTTTTTAAGAAGAATTATGGAAAATACCACTTATAAAACTCAGCTAAAATTTAAACAACGTTCTCTAGGTTCCGCTGTTAATATTCCTAAGGCTCCACTGAAGTAACACAAACTTCATTATTACTAAACTCTAACGGACTTTTTCCAATATGGCTTATAAAGCTGGAACTGTGTATGGGAATGTATCGTGGGTTTACGTAGCGCGCCGTGTTTGACTTAGCACCGAGTAAGCCCAACCCAAACACTGGCAAGTTTAGTTGACACGGTGAACCGCTGAAGATGCGTTTCCCCTGCCGCTTACACTGAACTAAGTTTAATTGTAATATACACGTTTAAAGCTTGCGGGATAGTGCCTGGAGCGGCGCTTAAGGTTGGTTATAGTTTTGGCGAGAGAGATCCGTGTGAAACTGATCATTTATTACACAACATAATTATATTATAACTATGAGTGTCTTTTTCCCAATTAACATTATTATTTTAACGCAAGCAGCATGGAAAGGATGAGCTTAAAAAAGACAAGGTTTTGTATTTCCGATAACTCTAAATATATTTACAAAAGTTGTAATAATATTCCAATTTTGACGTTGCATTTGATTCATTAAACTATTGACTCAAATACCAATACAGTCTTATAGTAAATTTCTAACATAAATGTTTATATATCTTTCTTTGTTTCCAAGATGTTTGCTGTGTTTTTTTATTAGTGTTGACTGGTTTTTGTTATTTTTTAATATGCTTTCGATACTTGGGTTTATTTTAAATTGCGCCGAAATAAATATAAATTTCGTATTATTCCACAATAAAGCGTTCCCGAAAGCCGTAAAGAATAAGCAGTAATGTGTAGAATGATCGACATTGTTAGTCTTGTTATTGCGACAACAAACGTGGTTAGGTATGTTCGCGGCTGGAACACAGCGATGTCGGTACTACGGGTGAGTTCCGGCTATCCATCATCGGTACACGGTACCCGAACGTAATCGGTAATGAAGGGGTGGGGGTGGACTAATACCGATCAATGCGGGGGTAGCTAAGGCTGGCCTGTGTCTCCTTTCGAGTGATATCGTTCGAATTTTAACTCTATCTCGTGATGTATTGCATAGAAACACTGCCGTCCTTGATCAAGCGATGAACTCGCGATATGACCACCATTTAAAATTTTGTTCTTTAAAGTGTCGATTAGGCTGTGTCGATTCTACTTAGCATCAAGTCTTTATCTAAAATAGCATAGTGTTAACGATTTTGTATGTTTAATCAGTATATCGTGGAAAAAATGTAGGAGTAACTGTATAACTTAGATCAAATATCATTACGGCCTCACCTTTACATATCTGATCTATCGTAACTTATTTTCCTGGAAAAATTTCTTCCAATCGGAGCACAGTCATGACTGCACATTCCTGTTTTGTGTTAAAATAGTTCGATAGGATATTAGATGCAATGCCGAGGTAGAAACTGTATAGTAGTAAAGATTGATAGTGTGGACTCTATTACTAAATAATAATTTCGTCTATCTAAAGTCAAAAGAATTTTTTTTGTGTGAAAATAAAAAAAAAGCAATTCCGTCACATTAATACCTGAATAGGGAAGAGTGAACAAAGCGGGGGCCATTGCGTCTCCTTGTGGAACGCCCGGACATTTCACCGATGACCTCATAAATAACGGAATGTACAGCCATTTGAGCGCAGCACACCGCTTACGCGCCTACAAAGGTCATTGGTTTAGATTTATGAAGCCTACATCCGCGAGCATTGCCG
Source organism: Eurytides lysithous rurik (assembly GCA_018247575.1). NCBI lineage: Eukaryota > Metazoa > Arthropoda > Insecta > Lepidoptera > Papilionidae > Eurytides > Eurytides lysithous. The sequence continues at coordinate 4,872 of DWHO01003876.1, forward strand.
TTTAATTAGCATAGGATCCGCTCTTTGTTCGAGCGGAAGATGATTCGGTCGGCTATGTACTGATGACATCGCGTGATTGATAGTGGCGGATTGTTCATAGCTTCTGCGGAAATCCAATTAGCATTAACGCCGCAAAAAACTGAGTCACTGATGATATGATCGAAAGGTAAAGGAGGAAGCGATTTTTAGGATTCCATGTGTAAGGATGGATACATGGCATGGCAATAGCCTTGGTTAACTATGACTTTGTAACATTTAACATTTCACTCCGTCCCACGATTGTAAATGTTGTTAGTTATTCGAAACGCCTAAAAATATAAAGTATCTATACTAATTATGTTCTTCAACAAAGGATGCGATTGTCACTTTGGTATGGTTACATACGCATGGTATGGTTATTCTTCTTAGAATTCTGGTTGGATTAGTATTCTGTAAAAGCTTCTTTTCGCGATAATGGGCATGGGATGGGAGGCAATGGGAGAGAGCGATGAAAGTGGAGGAAAGGAGGGGAAGGAGAGGGACGGGAGGAAAGGAGAGGATGGAGGGGGATGAGCCACCGGCCACCTCACATACCGGACGAAACGCGGAAATAAAAACACTTCAACTTTACGCCGATATTTTGTTTACCTGCAACGCCGAAAGCTAAAAGCTTAGTAATTACGCCCAAACGTGACACGTTATTATTATTAAGTTATAGTTTGAAAGAAATTTCTTAGAAATACAACTTTTTTATTCATTATTCAAATAGCAGAAACGTCAATTTAATTTTAGCTTATTGAACTTGTATGTAAAGAAATAATTTTATCAAATGTCATATTATGTTCTACGTCCCCACAACACCTAAAGGGCGGCACAAAATTCTCTAATTATATATAAATTTATCCTTAATCACGCCATTTCAAACCGCCACTCGGCAACGCAATTCTATTCAAATTTCACACCTAGAACACGTATAGAAACGACATCGATGAGTTCGTGCTTTGGAAGTGTGTAATAAAAATACCCACTTATAGTTTATCAATAGATTTTTTGTGCACGCGTGAGAGAAAAGGGACCCGAGGTATGGTATTCAAATCGACATTGTATCGTCTGTTAATAACTCGTATTACAATGCAACGTTACTGTGCGTTTTCGTAATGACAGAGACATCGCGGGTTATTTCTTAAGGCCCATCTGTGCCTTTAATGCATTGTGAATTAACATTAGACAGTTTTATTGCTAGATTGACGTTATTAAATAAAGGCTTGCATAATAGCAATTCACTAGTTTTTCTTCATTTTCCTTCATACGCTTTTGATGACCGTTTGGCGCAGATGCTTAGATATTGGCTTCGGTGTCGTATGTCATGGGTTCGATTCCCACCCGGGGCAGACATTTGTATGAACTACAAATATTTGTTTCGGATCTGGGCGTTGGTCCGCGTATGATTTATGTATGTAAAACGCCCTTTCTATAAAATATAGAAACGTCTTGTGTTTATAACACAAGACATTTCTATATATTTTTCAAGGAAATAAAACAAAGAAATAAACTAGATTTCGCCCGTGGCTCTATCCGCGTCGACTTTGGAACATTTTTCTAATTTTTCCGGAACAAAAGCAGATTTGTCACTATACGATGAAAAAGGAATATAAATGTCTAAATATTGTTTTTAATATTTCAAATTGACACGTTAATAACTAAAGAGACGTTAAATAATTAAAGAGAAAGATATTCGACGAATTTTATCGAAAGCCTCATATAATGAATGATGATGACATATAATGAATGACACCTGCCCAATTCTTTCTGCACCACCCAAAGGTTGACCGGTAGAAAATACCATCGGCATTAAGTCCACCTTTGTACTAAATTTGTATATAAAGTCTAAATAAATAAATTACATAATCGCAATAATTGGTTTAGCATCGACCGTTATCAGATAAAAGCAAAATGCAAAACCGCCAACGCTAATACGAAAACGGGATAAACCTTTACCGCTAATAATTATTCATAATAAGGGCCCCAATGCGGTCGCATTAAAATTGCCAAGGATAAAAACGAATTCGACTAACACGAGCGAGATGCGGCGCAATTATACTCCCCTTAATCGAATCCCCTCGGATGATTTGCCTCAATTATGAAAAGATTCTGATTGCACGAATCTCAAAATGATATTTGTATAATTACGATTCATTATGAAGACGTATCAAAGGTCTAATGGTATGCGTCTAATTGGACATTATTAGGGCATCCCGCGCTCCATTCCGATGACTTAGCCGGAGCTACGACGGAGAAGAGTTTTTTTTTCTAAACGCTGTCAATTAGACGCAATTACAATTTTCTATTGATAAATTACACGCATGATACTGCACATTATACAAAGGTTGTATGACGACGTTTGTATATTAAATCCGTTTTTATAATTGACGAGAGAAATTATGTGATTCTTTGTTCAAAATCAATTGTTAGACACGAAGATGTTCCTTCAAGTTACAATAATTATAGAGAGATAAATATAATTAGATAAGTATCTTCTACGTATATTATAGTAAGTCAAAAATAAATAATTTTCGTTTGCACAATTTTGGGCTGACAGTGGCCCAGTATATTCACGAAGTTATGTTCCCTTACCCTTTCCAGTCTCAGTAAATCAGACTACTTGATGATCGAACAAGCATGCATTCTGCAGAACATTTCAAATGCAATTAGAAATCTTAAAATCGAAAATAAAAATAAAATTATTTTAATTCGTTCGTACTTCTAAAATGTAACGCAATAAATAGGTAAGACATCAATTCGTTTTGTAATGTGTATATATCCGTTTTAAATGTTTGTGTATAATCCCTAAAATAGTCGTATTCGCGGTGTTTTTATTAAAACGTTACGTACATGTACAAAGACAATAATATATCCCTAAACGACAATGAAAACGCAAGAGGGGTGTAATCAACGGCATCAAAATGGCTCGAATTGTGTACTTATCAAATTGGCGTGCGAATTTTGTGCCTTACAAACTTTTATACGCGCTCGCAGAACGATCGCTAAAAAGCGTATTTGCATAAATGGGACAAGGTGCATATGGGTTTTATGTAAATATTTCGTGTTCACATCCTCCCATCTACATATAGACCGCGCGACCTCACTTAGGCGAGTCGATAAAAGGACATTTAATTAACCCTCTTCCATTATATTTAGCCCCGCAGTCATTTTCTGTATTACTTTTAAAGCACACGTATTTATAAACATGATCAGATACAGTTAATATTTAATGTAGGACTCTTGCAGCGGGCTAGGATAGTGCCACTGAATCGCTTCTCTACCGCACAGCATTACTAGTATGTTAAGCCTTAATACATTAATATCTATCCCGCATATGAATTAATCAACTAAATTCCACGCATTTTGATCCACCAGAAGCTCTTGAACATTTTAAAGTACTTTGAAGAATTTTAAAATACTTTATTGTGTTACCGTATACAAACAAGTGCGTCGCTAAGTAAAGAGAATAAAGCCAGCGTGTGATTCGGCCTTTTATTTATTAAAAAATTGAATTCTTTAATCTAACACTAGTATTTGCTGGCGGCTTCGATTGCTCAATCGTGTTATTTTTCATGGTTCATCATCGCTTCATTCTTGTTTACTCTATGTATATTATGTGTGTATTATATGTGCCAAAATCTTACCCGATAATTGCTCTGATGCTCATATGTATATCATACTTAAAAACACTCACATTTATTAAACCAACCTAATGGTTAAATAAATGTGAGTGATTGCATCATTGTCGGTGTAACATAACCTTAAACAGAACATTTTATAATACCGATAATTCAAACAATAGAACAATGGATACAAAGGTCCTTTCCATTCATAATTACCACCTTATAAACGGCCGAGGAATTAAACATTCATTCGGCTAATCCAATTTGCTTAAGCGACATTATTTTTCAACAATGTACGCGGCATAATTTAATTACGTCACAGCGCGACCTTTACTTAATACGCGTGTGGGGCGAATTGCCCGTCATCTCGCGTATTACGGACGCCACTTGTAACCTGCCCCGGTCCCAGGTGACGTCGGGGAGCGCAGTTAGTTTCGCACTGCCCTCACACGCTTACACAACATACCTACAGAGCGACATAGAGCTGCGAAATTTCACTATCACACATATATAGAATACCTTTTTCTGTTACAACCACTGTGTAACACTGTGTGTATAGAGTCCGACTCTATACATAACGCTAAAGGCATCATCAGCCAGCCAAGCTTTGAGCTGTGCGAAGATTAGCATGCACATTAATTCATATACTGTCGATGATTGTATGATTTGTCTATTAGTTACTTATACGCAGAGACTAAAACAGGAATCACAAATACCTTAAATATATAAATAAAAATATAAATTGGCAAAATATAGAAACAATATAAGCAATCGAATCATTCGTGTACTAGTGCTTTTTTTATGCTATTCAAATTATTACAAATATATATAGGAATGTAATATACTTGTTTAAAATATTTTCAATTTCATATAAACAATAACACTAATTAGATTCGATTCATAAGGGAAATCACGATTTTACACACAGCCAAAGTTTTCATGCATAATTAATTCCTCTCATTATAGAGAGGCGTTCCACGAAATTTCACCAATAACACCGTTAAATAAAATCGAACATTTTCTTAAGCCGGTCGTCATTAATAAAGTAAACAAATTACAAATTAATTAGTCTTGAGTTGAACTAGAATTGATTGAATTAATATACATAATGGAGTTGAGAAGGTTAAGGGTTTGGTGGCAAAGTTTGATCGAAGATGGACGTTCGGTTTTGTACTTATTTAATTGGGCTGAATGCGAGAAGTGTAATTGTCTGGATTCAGTGGTGGACATGCAAGTCCGTCGGTCCCTATAATTGATCGCTGCATAGTCAGCTAACGGCTTAAGAACCGAGATCTGTCTTGTTATTACGCCTTGTTAAAGCTCAGACTTAACTGCCACCGCTAAACTGAGGTTTCAGATGCAGTTTCGCATTAAATTTGCGCATGAGTCTGTGAGAAATGGCCAGTTTAAATTCATTCTTCGTATGGCAATCTAAAAATGTTCTGAAGATTGGAAAAATAATCTATAAATGTCTCCTTTTTAAATGTTAGTGTCGTTTTGAATAGTGCATTTTCTGTTCTCCTTTTAATTCAAATAAGTAACCATTTCTATGACAAAATATGTTTAGTATCCACACTTGCTATAAATGTGAGTGTTCCTTGTATATGTTGTTATTATAACAAGTTTAGTTCTTTTTTTTGAACAGAGTGTGAGTGATTGAATTGAATTGATTGGGCTATTTCTTATCAATACATATATAAATTTGAAATCACGAACATCAACATATCGTATTTGTATTTGGCCAGAACAAAATGGGGCAAGGCAGACATAGGACAAGGACATAGAGATATCGGAAAACTTCCCGAACGTGCACATTTGTGATGGCGCCTCCGAAATATATCAAACGCAGGAATACGCGTCCGAACAACCTTGGAGGAACTTTTATTGCGAAATTTAAACATTCCATTGGACGTAATAGCCAAAGTTCTCATAAGCCTCATCCCCTAGTCCAGCCCAAAAGAGTCCAGTATCAGTCCGAATGGCACTTAAGCATAATTCAAATAAAGTCTAAAATCGTTCACATCGCCGCACGGAAACGTAAATAGTTGACCGAAAATGGCAGCTCGAAATTCGGACGCTCATTCAAAAACTGCCAACGACTAAAAGTCATCTGGCGTCCGTACGTAAGCGACTTTTATTTATATCATTGCTAGATTTTACACGCGGCTTCGTTAACGTGAATTTTGTTTAATAGCGTTCTCTGTCATGTAAAAAACTGTTTCATTCCTCCGTTAAGTTAAATAAGCAAATCAACGAACGCACACCGCATTTATAATATTAGTAGCGATTGCATAGACAAAGTTTCGGGACCAAACTAACAATTTAAGGACGCAACGACCTCCCAATGAAATTGTCTGCGTTATTTTCAACTTTTCGTCTGTGCAGTTGCAATTTATGCGGTTAACGAAGGCTCAGGATTAAACAGGAATGAAGAATTGACGAAATTTCGCGAGTGCCTAAACCCCGTCAAGAATAATACGAGCATTTCACTCCGGGATTTATTCAATGATAACTCGACCTTTTTTTTCCCCTTCGTGGAACATTTCGTATTGCAAGTTGATTTAGAAATGGAAACAGAATTACGGCATCTGGTGAATGCTGAGTTGGACTTTTCTTAATTCACTCCGTTATGGAGTATCGCGTAAATTACAATGGAATTATTTGGCTAATGGAGATTGAATATAATCGTTTTACATCATCGGTCAATCGAAAAAGAAGGAAAAGTCGTCAGTTAAAAATATATTTCTTTTTTAAATGTTTACTAGTAAAATAAAAAGTAAAGTAAAATAAATATTATATGAAATAGAATAAATATTTATTTAAAAAATCACACATTAGAATAAGTGTAGTATTTAGGACTCCTAACTAATAAGCCAAAACATTTGTGCAACGAGCAAGGTATTTGTTCTGTGCTTGGGTGTTAATTATCTACCTCACTCCTCACTCCCTCCATAGCCTAGTGGCATAGGCCCGAGCTTTACAAAACGGAGGTCGTGGGTTCGAATCCCGCGGAGGGCAATGACTTTGTGTTGTTGTTTCTTAGTTGGATTA
>DWHO01003877.1:0-11565 GCA_018247575.1 Eurytides lysithous rurik
ATGTAAAAATGACGATTCATAAGTGCTTGTAAAGGCCTATTTGAATAAAAATATTTTGATTTGATTTGATTTGATTGAGACAGAATTGTTCATATTTTCAAAATTTGCCAGATGTCGTTTCACTTTAAAATAAGTGAGGTTTCATCAGTGAACAATACTATCTCATGTTTTTTTTACATAAATTTCGTTGTTTATATAAATTATATATAAATGAGCAAGAGAAACCGCCCCAGAATAGACCCCTGTGGAATCCTCATGTCCAGTGGGGCCCTAGGAAACCTCTTGCCATTAACATCAACCATCTGAATTCTATTTTTTAGGTTTGAAATCAGAAGATCGTGTGCTTTGTACCTAATACAATAGTGGCGTAATTTTCTGATCAATATTTCATGAAGCACAAAATCAAAAACTGTAGCTAAATCACAGAATATCCTAAGCGCATCCTGTGACTGTCCCTAAAAAATATTCCTTGAAAGCTTCCATTGACGTCTGCTGTGGAGCAAGCGACCTTTGCTGAAGCCAAACTGCTTATTATGTAGAAGATCGTATGCATTGAAGTGAGCTAGCATTTGATTAAAGATTTATTTTTTCAGAACATAATTGTCATATAATTAATTTAAATCCTCTGCCACATATCAAATCGATATAGTATCGATTATGAAATCTAGTGCAGTTCTTCGCAGCAATTTATGTACGAGTAGATCCAAACATATCTCCACTTAATGACTTAATAATAATAATAATATCATGGGACATCATTCCTCTCCCTCCCTGCCTATGCCTCCATCCCCTCTTCTTCTATTCTCCCCCTTTCCCCTCGCTCCCTCTTTCAAATATTTCCTCTTAAAGGCTAGCAACGCATTTGCAAGCAAATGTACATGCATATCCAATGTTTCCTCAACAATAGGTCTAATATAAGGTAGGTCATTTATATATGAGGAATGGAAACGGTCCTGAAAGAAGAAGAGATCTCAGTGAAGTCCCTATGGCCCGAAGGGCCCCAGGAGACTAGTCATTAACATAAACCGTCTGAATTCTATTGTTTAAGTATGTAGTCGGAAGATCGAGTGCTTTTTATGTACGCCATAGTGGCGTAATTTTCTGATGCACACAATCAAAAGCCTTCGATAAATTTCAGAAAATCCCAAGCGCTTCCTGTGACTATTATTATTTTTAAACAACACGTAAGAAGTTTTGATAATTAGCATATAAATCCTGCAACGCTCAAATTTAAAAATAAATTAATCGGAAATTATGTGCTAATTAAGATTTATAAATTTTACTCTTCAGTAGGGCAAGCCGGGCTTTTGGGCTTGCATGTTAGTACCGCCACAGCTAATAGGAACTAAGTATCGTAAGGACCACCAATCTGTTGAAAGATCAATATTTATTTGCCTAATTTAAATAGAAACGAAATGGAAGCTACGTTATACAAAAATTGGGAGAATTAGAAGTTTGTTGATTGTACGTTTGTAAGTCGATGGATTTAATGTGACTATTAATTAAAAGTTAATTAGAATGTAAAGTGAAACAAAATATTTTGATTAAGGTACGAGTATCACCATATTAGGAAACAAAATACCATTTTCAGCGAAATTTATTTTCATTATATGACAACAATTATCTCATCATAGGGATAAACGATTACACTATTGTAATTTATCTATTGTCTTAAGCCCATCTTTATCAAATTATTTGTATCTTATCTAAAAATCCTCCATGTTATCATATAATATAAATGGCTAAAAGAACAGAGGAACATTGCTTGTTCGGAAACGTAAAATCATGCGCACTACGATTCTACTGTTGGCCTTAGGCCTTGTTGCGGTGACAGGTAATATAGATTTTTTAAATTAATTAATTAAATACTAAAATAAAAACGAATGAAAGTATATATCCATATCTTGATAGGGGTGGTATTTGTATCCGTATTACGTTTCTCTTTGAAAAAAAACATAATTATTATAATAATACGAAGTATTGAACACGAATTTTATCGTATTTTATTTTAGTTTTAAATTTCCAACGTTTCAAATACTTCACAGTGTTCGTGGTTACTTGACAAAAATGTTACCACTTCCATAAGTTACCTAAGTTAATATCAATTTTGATGTTATTATTTCTGCACTGCAAATTAGAACATTTGCCTGTGTGGCAGTGAAAAATATAAAAAAGTGACTTTTTTTGTCGTATAACTTCATTTCAATTCTATCGTTACAGCCGTCCCTAAAAATCCTCAAAGGATTGTTGGTGGATCAGTTACCACAATCCAAGAATACCCATGCGCAGCTTCTCTCCTATTTTCGTGGACCGGCTCTTCCTTCAGGCAATCTTGCGGCGGCACCATTATAAATAACCGCTCAGTTCTTACTGCCGCCCATTGCGTGATGTAAGTAAACCAAAGACAATATTGAGTTTCTATAGAAGCAAATTCAGGCATTGTCTTCGTAGTAACCTATGTGAATAATTTATATAAGTACCATCAATATTAAAAAATGAGGAAATAAAGAACTTGCTGCTCGCATGCCTTTTTTGCTGAAAAACGCTTTTATTTTCATAAATGGTGACATAAATAATTTACCAAAACTATTTTTACAGTGGCGACGCTCCAAGCCAATGGCGCTCACGTGTTGGTTCCACTTCGGCAAATAGTGGTGGTTCCGTTATCATTACCAACCAGATTATAATGCACCCCAGCTACAATAGCAGAACATATGACAATGACATTGCCATTTTACGCTTGGCTTCTACCCTTAGCTGGAGCAACTCTGTTGCAGCATGCAGCATTGCTGGTTCCAATTATAACCTTGCTGATAATCAAGCCGTATGGGCAATCGGATGGGGCACAACTTCCGTAAGTAACTAAGAAATACCAGTGCAATATTATCCCTCGTGGCTTATTATCCGAAATACAGTTCTTTAAACGATTCAACTTAAAACAAATAGTACATGTAGGTGTAAAAATCTTTTGCAGTGCAGAATCAAGGAAGGTACAATGCCATTGTAAATGTTTCTACCGCCAAGCAGTAATGTCTTGAACATTTCACTTTTGGTATAGTTCGAAGAGCAATATTTCAAAGTAATCACTTAGAACAGAAATATATTATACAGATGTTTGTGGCTAATCATTAGACGCACGATTGCCTCGTGTCGTCATTAAGAATTATAAAAACAATAATTAATTACCGCATGCTATTAAAAAATTACACTACAATAGGAGTGTGCTCGTGTGTTAATAACGATTAATCAAATAGTTATTAACACACGAGCACAATTATTGGACTGTTACTTATTAATAACGCGAAATCAACAATACTTCAAATTTACACCGATTTTCAATAAGGTCGTGGTACTTATCTGATTCGAGCCGGCCCATTCAGCAGCAGTGGGATGTAAAAATTATAAGAAATTAATATTTTCAGTCTGGTGGTTTTTCTTCTGAGCAATTGCGTCACGTACAAGTCTGGGCCATAAACCAGAATGAATGCGTTCGTCGTTATGCTACAGTCAGCAACACTATAACTGCCAACATGTTGTGCTCCGGTTGGTTGGATGTCGGTGGTCGCGATCAGTGCCAGGGTGACTCTGGCGGTCCTCTCTTCCACAATCGCGTCGTGGTGGGTGTCTGTTCATGGGGCCGTGGCTGCGGTCTATCATTCTTCCCTGGTGTCAACGCTCGGGTTTCCAGATATACTTCATGGATTCAGTCTAATTCATAAAGTTTCCATTTTTATACATTTTTAAAATATTTATAGCTACTTTTGATTTTTATAACGTTTTCATTTTTATAACGTATCATTCTGTTAATAAATCACTGTTTGTACTAAAACATAATTTTTACCCCTCTTGAGTTTAAGTTATATAATTGCCTCCGTGGACTAGTGGTTTTGGCCTGCGCTTTGCAAATCAGAGGTCGTGGGTTCGAATCCCGCGGAGAGCAATGACTGTGTTGTTGTTCTTAGTTTGGTTAGGGCATTACGAACGATTGCCTGAGAGGGAAGATGATCCATGCGTCGGATAGGCATGTAAAAAGTCGGTCCCGGCTTCTTATCACCGCCATCTAGCGGTGGCTTGGAGAAGTAATTATTAAGAGGTTGGTTTAATGTCACCGCCTCTGCGCCTGGTCTATATATATAGAGTAAAGGAAGAGTGAATGCACCTGTGTCGGCGCAAACGGTTGTGCACTATAATATATCCTGCGCAGTAGGCTGATCTCTTGTAGATCGGTCACCGTGGGCGGATTCGGTCGAGAGGACATTATTATTATTCTACGTATGCTATTAAGTACATGGTAACTTCGTGTAACGTTACTCCATTTAACGACAGACTCCTTAAAGCGTGAAATCACTTGGTTAGTTAAGCTTGTCTTCCATAGAATGATACACTATATATACCATTACATCCACTCTCAATAATGATAACAATGTTATAACATAAAGTGTTTTTTAAATTGACAAAATTAGTAAAGACTGCGTAGCTGCAACAGCAGTTCTTTTGACGCTTTATTATCCTAGCCCTTAATAAACTCGAGTATCGGCATCATATAGTACATACCGCACTTTCTAAAAAAATCGTTCTTTTCTTTACAAATTGGGATTTGAAATTAATTCGAATGCCTCAATATCGCAAGATATGACAAAAAATAAGTAAAAAATACAACGATATTACTGATGCAGTAAAAGACGTCAGACGAAAATAACGGACTACACGTCCTAGACTGAATTTAACTTTTTCTTTTTCTAATTTAATGAGTTTTCTTCTCTCCATTTAACGACAACTTTCTGTAACGCTAAAAAAATGCACTGTCCGTTCAGCGTCGTTACATACTGTTTACACTGTATATAATGTATGTTACGAACTTAGTTTCACGCATATTAAAGAATTTCACTAAAATTAAATAACTCATAAGGATTGTTTTAAAGATTTTTCATACAGATGGTAATTATCATATCATAAATATATCATTTAAAACCTCCAGATCAGTATAATATGCAATATCCATTATGAAATCTAGAGCTTCGTGGCAATCTTTATAGGAATAGATCCAAACACAGGTCCGCTTGAAGACGATATTATATGTATTGTTATTTAATAATATCAAGTTTAGTAGTAATATCAGAATTTATAATACTTTAATTTACGCCCTGGAAATAAATCATGGAAAACTTTAAAAATTTATAAGTAGAAATTTTACATGAAACGTGAGGAAATTTATATTAATCTTAAATAAACTTCTTTACCGTTTTAAAATTTATTTTTGTTATCATATTACGCCTTAATGCTATTGATGCATCACAGCTTATGCAGTGAAAATTTTTCAATGCCCTTTTTGAAGAAATTTCGCAACGAGAAGCGAAAAATCTCTAAAAAGGCATTTTATACTGCCTTTTTGAGTTGACGTCCATCCATTCCCGTTTCTGGGCCCCCCAGCACCTCGAACTACTCTTACCCACCTTTGGCTCCTCACCTCACCTTAAGTCAGTAGTATCCCATTTCCTTTACATTCTCTTTACGTACATCATATTCCTTTCTATTTCCATCCCTTATTCAATTTTTTCCTAGATCTAGCAACAGCAGCTCTCTCCTGCTTAAAACACGTAAAGTTTGTTTCGGTGAAGATGGCAATCCAATGTAGATAATCCGAAAGGGCTTGTCAGACTCGACACCTGGGGCAGCGTTAGGCGGGGTATAGTTACCGTCTGCTAGGCATATCATCTAAGCTTTTCGGTCACAGAAGTTCTTTATTTCACTAAATCGAGGAGGGGGAAGGCGAGTGTATGCCAGCGTTTGCGCTGACGTCTCCACACGTTAATTTATCCTGCGCAACTAACTGCTTCCAATTAATTGACTCCGATTTGTTTAAAGTCCTGTGACGATGAGATGAAGTACAAATGTTTGGCGTGGTGAAGTTAGGTTTTATCTAATTTATGCACATGGGCAGTCCTATGGGTATGAATATACGCCGTTGCAAATTTGTTTGCACCGGAGACAACAATGCTTTGTTGCCCCTTTTTAGGATGCGTGGCTACTACTAGCCGAGCAGAGGACTAGAAAAGGTGAATGGAGAACGTAAATGGTGAACTTAAAATAATGCTCGTCCTCACCTGGAAAGCAGCAGTAACTGTCCTTGCCATTACATCATCTTAACTTATGGTCGGCCTAACATACGAAATTAAAACACCATAGTAGGTTTAGAACTTCATCGTTATAACGTGAAGGTTGCTACTACTCAGAAGGAGAGGTGGTGGAAGACGGAGGCGGCCATCCTGTCTTCTGGAAAGGTACCCGTAGCTACCCCTTCGTCCGAACCTCGTCGCTCAGGATTTGCTATGGAAAATTAGTTAGTACAACGACTCGAAGAATGTCCCATACATATCTAACCACGTGACCACACTGCGCCTCCACCTGGTTAAAAACAACTACTCTTATATCATCGGTGTCTATGCCTCAACGTTAGACAAGTCCGATGCTATTCGGGATAAATTCTTGTATTCTAATTTGGAGCTATCTCAATGCCTTGAAAGTAGAAGGGAACAGATTTTACTGCTAGGTGATTTTTATGCCAGAATTGGTGGAAACTATGAGTCCTGGCCTGCAAACGGAGTCGACAATGTGAAAAAATAAAGATCCAATCGAATTTCTAGAAACAATAAAACAAGGGCTTGACCTTAAAGCATGTAAATTAAGACGATATTTGAATGCACAAGAGAAGAGATGATAATAATTTATTCAAAAATTCTGAAAAGTCATTCTATAAAAATATACAAAGCCAACGAAAAAAAGCATACGTGTGAAAAACATTGAAGATATCCCGAGTAAAGAATATAGGATGAACAGGTTCCGTACAATGACAGTACAACTTGGATAAAACAAGGAATGCAATTGAGAGAATAAATTTCACTGGAATAACAGAGTGCGACATAAAGCTTACGTCTGCTAGACTAAGGAACTGGAACCCACAACCTGCGATGCCCAAGCCTTAGTAACTGCGCCAAACAGATCATCGCTTTGCCTCGTCATAAATCCACTTTCAAATAAAATTAATCTATGTTAGGTTGGGTTTATTCTAAAATTTAACACTGAAAATACAAAAATTAAACAAAGCAAGCAAACCTCAGCTTAGAAGAAAAATCTTACAAAAGCAATAAATACATATGCGATTCCAATTCTAACATATTCATTTGAATAATAAAAATGGTCAAAAGCTGACTGACATATTTATGACACATTAAAGCTTATAAATAGCAAGAGTAGCTCTCTTCCGCAGCACTAAAATTGTATTTATGGCAGCTGCATGACCCAATGGGGCCCCACTGTAAAGTATCACTAGTCCACCGTTAAACCTGAAAAAGTTGTGGTTTCCACAGATTCTAACCTTTCCTCATTTGACAATACACCACAAATTTTATGTTTTAAATTGAGAACAAAATTATTAAATTTAGTTTTTTTTACTGAATAACAACAGATTATTTACATTAGACCAATAAAAAACTTTTGAGAAAGAATTGTTTATATCACCATAATTTGTCAGATGCCGTTTCACTTTGAAAATAAGTGAGATGTTATCAGCGAATACTACCTCATCTTTATTCTGCACTAGATATAGCAAATCATTTATATAATTTATATTTATATTTTTTTAAAAAAAACTGACCCTATTGTAAAATACAAAGATCTCGTGTTGTAAGGGCATTTGATATACATAAATTCTATGCAGGCAAACACCCAAATCCGCAACAAATATTTATTTATTCTTTATTGCTTATACCTTAAAAAAGGATTACAAAGGGCGGACTTAATGCCTTGAGATATTCTCTCCCAGTCAACCCGGGTCGTGGGGATAAAATGGTGGTAGTCGCAACAAATCAATCAACCAATCTATCATTTAATTAAGGCATATATACATAAATAACTATATTAATACATACACTAATAAGTATTTAGTAATACATGCATACAAATATACATACATATCAATAAATATATAATATACATACGTATACTTGTGACGTCAGCTTAGTGAAAAACAAAAAGAAAACAAGGACCACACTCCTTTAAATAAAATTCACGAACACGAACGAATTCCATTCTTTAAGTATTAAGTCAGAAGATCGAGTGCTTTGTATCTAATACCATAGCTGTGTAATTTCGTGACCAATATTTCGTAATGCTCACAATCAAAAGCTTTGAATAAATCACAGAATATCCCAAGTGCATCCTGTTACTATTCCCAAGCCTCAATAGTTTTCTTACAATCTTAACACTTGCTGTGGAACGATCTTTGTTAAAGCCAAATTGCTTATTATGAAGTAGATTGTGTGCATTGAAGTGAACTAGCATTTGATTAAGTATTATTTTATCGAAAACCTTATTAAATGTAAGAAGAACAGATACTGGTTTAAAATTGTTAGGGTCTGTGGTAGTCCCGGATTTGAATACAGTGATAGTTTTAATATATTTCATAAGGTCACGAAAGGTACCACATTTAATGCATCCATGTTAAAATAATTAGTAGGTGAGGCGCAATGCGCAATTACAATTATAGACTTACAACCCTTATTAACTCAAAATATCGGCTGTCGTATTAAAGGCAATTGTCTTGACTACATAGATATTATATCTTTGTAAGTAATAAATTTTAAGTAAAAGTTCGCGATACATTAAATTTCATATTTTTAAGAAAAACCGCATCAGATAATATACTGACAGCTTTGTTACTAAAAATGGAGTGACAGCAAATAATTTTTCAAATGCAAACTAGTGGTCTGATGTTATTGTTAATGTTTTGGTCCCAACGCATTCCAGCTTACGCAACGGAATTTTTTCAGTGCCCTTCCAGAACGAATTGTGAGGGGAAACTCTGAACCGTATCTGACTCCACGAAATCTCTACATTATCTTCTGGGTATTAAATATTTCTGCCAAGAAATTGTTTGAGTTCTAAAAAGTAGAAGTGCTTCGCCGCAATTTCTAGTGAGGTGGTACAACTTTTAATCCTAGGTCTATTGATGAACGATAAGGGCGAGAAGTTAACGAAAGTTGTTTTGATTCTGCAAGCTCCTCTATCACTGTATTAAAACGAAGTTCAGGTCTGCGAAAATGCTCGTTCCATTTATAATAATATAGTGAAGAGTTATGATGAATTTGGCACAGGACCACAAAACAGTGGTCTAGGGTTTCTTTCTTTTCTAGGAGCCTTGCCTAGGGGTCCAACCAGAATCTAAATAACTTACAAAGAATCCCTTTTTCATTGCAATTACCAATGTTAAAAAAAATCCTCCATTGCTGTATCTGTTAAATAACCGCAGTCGTTAAATTCGTGTAACAACTATTGTCTTTTTTTTGCCATGGCAATTTGCTCTAATTGACTCATATTTTTATGAAACCAACGTTAAATACTGTTGCTAAGTCAAACGTAGATAATTTTCAAGTGACGCGAGATTAAAGTTACAGGATTGTGTGCGTTCAAACCACCAATGAATCGAGCATCCATTTCTTCTCTTCCGTTTTTTTTTTATTAAATACTCACTCTATTTACATCGTTGATATTGCGAGTTGCGTTGCTACGGATAGGCATACCACTTATTCTCAATAACAATTGTTGTACTCACAAGAATCACAATTTTTTTATGGCAATACGTATAATATTATTTTGTTAAAATTCTACTTATGAACGAAAATTGAATAGTTTTCAATTTATAATGTCTAATTCGTGTCTTCTGTCTGTTCATAAAATGTAAAACTTATAAGAATAATTAACATCATGTTATATATATACATAAATGTCGTGCAAAAATAGTTAATCAGTTATTGTGTTTTCTAAATTTATGTATCAATGTATAATAGTAATTTTGATAGCAATTGCTTAAAACTAATGCACGTTGCAAGAAGTCAATTATGTAATGTAGTGTCGTCTCAAACGATTCCGGCCAGCAAGCGATCCACAAAAGACCAGCCAACTGCGCGGGTGTTCAAGCATTTGCGCTGACACAGATGCACTCACTCTTCCTTTTACTCCCATGAGACCGATGACTCCGAAAAGACGGATAACCGACACGACTAGAGAGTTGCAGCTCAACTCGAGATATGAACCAAAACAGATTTTGTACGAAAATATATTGAGCGAAGCGTACGGCTTGAGTCGATATTTTTACCAGCTTAGCAGAATATTCTGCAGACTCAGCTTAAGGTAATACCACCACATTGCTAATAGTTTCGCCGCCAAGTAGTTAAGTTAACTATCATTTTCCGTTTTAAACGACAACGTTGCCATTATTGCCAGCAATTTCTCAACAAATGCAAAAATTATTCGACGTAGAGATATAACAATTTTTGCTTGCGCTCTTCTTATTTCTGTGATAACGCTATATAATTACTTATAATATCACTTAATCATCAAGGAGATAAAACATTATATTTACGAATAAACTAATTTATTATCAGTATGGTTAACAAATGAGAAATTGTAGAACACGTAACGACAAGTCATGAAAATGTAAAGAAACTATAATATAACTTTTAAAAAAATCTCAGATGGCAAAATCAAATGAAAAACGAACTGCATGATTTCCATTTTAGGCATTAGACTGAATCCATGAAGTAAATCTGGAAACACGAGCGTTGACACCAGGGAAGAATGCTTGAGCGCAGCCACGGCCCCATGAACAGACACCAACGACGATGCGATCGTGGAAGAGGGGACCGCCAGAGTCACCCTGGCACTGATCGCGACCTCCGACATCCAACCAACCAGAGCACAACATGTTAGCAGTTATAGTGTTGCTAACCGTAGCGTAACGACGAACGCATTCATTTTGATTTACAGTCCAAACTTGTACGTGACGCAGTTGCTCAGAAGAAGAACCACCAGCCTAAAATATTAATTTGTTATCATTTTCTAATATAGCCAAGTATCATAGAAAGATGGATCATGGAAATGGCATTGGTATCATAGAAAAGAAAATGGCATTCTTATTAATACTATTATAGTATCTGTAATGGAATTATTTTACTACAGGAGCTTATACACCAAGAACTTTAATCCTACCATAATAAGTCAGAAGTAACAGGTCCGTAACATTTCATTCGTTATTAAAATTTGAGTTTTCAGCAAGGATTAAATTTAAATAATTTTTTACATTATTTAATTGATTTTTTTTAAGACAATGAATGATGAGATAATCTAGTCGTGCTCCTGATGTTTACCGACATACTTTTTAATAATAGCTCATTGCTACGCAGTATTTAAAACCAATTAAATGATTCTGAAGTTTGCTTTGCTATGGGCTATATCACTCAAACATTAGATTGTGTTTCTCTGTGCTCAATTATAACTTTGAAATATTTCTTTTCAAATTAAAACATAGTAATATTTACGTCGGTATGGTGCTTTTCCAGAAGAGCAAAAGATTTTTACAATTGACGGATTCCTTGCCTTGTCGTGGCAAATGAAGCCAGGAGTTATAAGCTCACTTAATTATTTCTGTCTAACTTACGGAAGTTGTGCCCCATCCGATTGCCCATACGGCTTGATTGTCACCAAGGTTATAATTGGAACCAGCAATGC
>DWHO01003878.1:0-11564 GCA_018247575.1 Eurytides lysithous rurik
AACTGTAAGAAAATTCCTGCAGCTGGAAGTAAACCATTTCACCAATTAACATGACCTATAATTACTTGGCTTAAAGCCGTAGTGTATTTATAGATACACCAGTTCAAGACTAATCGAACTGAGAACAAAAAAGAAAAAAAAAATAATATCATGAGACGTCTCACACATTGCCATCTGATCCCAAACTGGGCAGAGCCTGTACTATGGTAATCAAAACTAATAAAAAATACTACTTACTTGTATAGATAATTAACACCCAGACACAGAACAAATACCTATGCTCATCGCACAAACATATTGTCCTGGGTGGGAATCGAACTCACGACCTTTGGTTTTGCAGTCAGGAACACTAATCACTGCACCGACAGGCCAGTCAAAAGCTAAGCTATTGGCTTCGGTGTCGCAGGCCGTGGGTTGAATTCCCATCCGGAGCGAATATTTGTACGAACTTCAGACGTTTGTTTCGGATCTGGGTGCTTGTCCGCGTACAATTTATGTATGTAAAACGCCCTTATAACACGAGGTATTTCTATCTTACGTTTTTTTTTTTAAAAAAAAAAGAACTTACTACACGAAGGAAGGCATTGAAAGCGATTTTGGAAATGTATTTTTTAAAACACTGTCCCTGTTCTATCTCTAAGATAGAAATGTCTTGCGCTATAAGGGCGTTTTACAAACGTTTTGAAGACATGGAACAAGTTGTGGGTTTGATTCCGGCCCGCCACAAATATTTGTACGAACTACGTATCTGTTCGAACATGGATGTGTGTTGGCAATAGATATTTTTACCTAAATATAGAGAGGCAGCGTAAAAAAAATGATAACGAAAAATAACATACGTTAAAAAATTACAAAATTCACGTAGACAAACGCCCAGATCCGGAACAATTGTCTGTAGTTCCTACAAACATTTGCCCCGGGTGGGAATCGAATCCATTACCTGCGGCGCCGAAGCCAATGGCTTAGCAGCTGCGTCAATGATGTCATAATGGCCTGATGGTAACATTTTTATGGTAATGTTTTTAACAACAAATTCATCGTAAAGTGGAAGTGTTTTTGCTTCCATCTTTCGTCCGGTGAGTGAGGTGACCGGTAACACTCCCTCTTCTCCCCTTCATCTTTCACTCCCTTCCCTATCTCTTTCCCCATCCCCTCCTCCTTCTGCTCACTCTCATCCTCCGTCCTGCTCACTTCTTCCCCCTCCATCTTTCAAAAATTCGTCCCCTTAAAGGCTGGCAATGCATTTGCGAGTTTTATAATGCTGCAAATGTCCGTGGGCGGTGGATCACTTACCATCAGGTGAGTTGCTTGATAGTTTGTAAGCCTAACATATGAAAAAAAATAGGACCTCTTGCCAAGTCGTGCTAAGCTTGTCGCCCAAGGATTCAAGACAGTATATCCGAGCCTGGTACCGTTGGCAATATTACCATTCAAACCGGAACACGGAATCGTATACATTACCACTTGGCGGAAAGAAGATAAGGAGAGTTATACCCCTTTAGAAATAGCACTAAGGCTTCAGCTTGACAAGGCTCACAACAGCAGACAACTTCAAGATAATTTCAATAAAGAAATTAAAAATCGCGTTCTGCTATACACATTTTCATGGTCGCTTTTTGACTTTGAATTGTTTGAAATGGCGCTAGAATTCATAGGTATTCGCGGTGGTAGGGCCACGCAGCAAAACTCCATCGCTGAATGTGTCGGCTCGAACTGTGTAAGTACCACGGCCTTGCAGAAATCGGCTCGAGCCGGGCCATTCAGCAGCGGTACAGCTGCGTGGCTCTACCACCGTTAACCGTTTTCATCTTATAACGTGAAGTAATCGCATTAATAGTAATCATTATTGGGTCATGATTCCTAACATTTTCAGCCGGGGAGGAATACGCCCGCAGTGCGGGGGCGTTGGCGAACATAATAGCCACTGTCGGCAGTAAAACTGAACTGAAATCGACCCTGTGCCACTCCTTGGAGTTGTCTGGGAGAGATTGGGCCTCTTGTTTGGACAAACGTCAAGTAGGTATTGTATAAATTCACGGGCAAGTATCTCGTGAAGTTAAATGAACACCGTTAATATAATCACTAGAGAGAGTTAAACATGTTTTACTGCCATTTTAGATAATTATGTTATATAAAACGTATTTACTAACTAATCTAAACTTTCTAGCCGATCGCGGCGACTGACTCTATTAAGTTTGTTAGCGTTCAAGTCCATTTTTAACAAGAGCTCGAAGCTTAATGCATATAATGAAACTCAATTCAAAACTTGTTAAATAAAAGATTTTTTTCTTGGAAGATAAAAGTTTAAAAATATTTGTAACTATAATCTTAAATGGGATAAGATTAACACCTAATGAACTAAGCTATGTAAAGCTATTGTTAACATTGCCAAGTTCAAGTTTTGGGACTTGACCTTCGCATCTTTTTCCTCAAGAGCTTTCTTGACCTTTGTAGGTTTGGTGTGATCGGCGACCTCCGTGGCTTGCCGGTATATTAGCCATTGCTGGGACCGCTTTGCAATTCATGCCGCCCATATTAGTCAATGCAGTACAAACTGGGGCCTCAATGTATCAAGTGAGTATAGTTCTATTAAATAACAAGTAGTGACCGACCGAAACAACTTTTTCGTCTGCAGTTCCGAAATCGAACTCATGGAAACTTTTCACCCAGTTAGTTCTTTTACTTACTGACATTTCGCTATATTATATTCGTTACAATAACGTGGCCTATAATTCACCCAGTTGGTTCTTCTAGTTACTTATCCTTCGCTATATTATATAACTGAAATCTAAAGATTAGATATATCTTGAAGTGAGATTTGATTAAAACATTCATCAAGCCGCTAAAGACGAAAAGTTAATTTTTGCGACCTGTCGAGTGTCGCATCCCACTGCTAGATCCAACAAGCTCGACTGAGAATATGACCTTTTGTATATAGGGCAAAAAAAAAGGTTGTACAAAATCTGAATAAAAGAAAATAAAGGTGATGTGAAGCACTGTTGAAGAAATCTGAAGCTTCATTTTAATGGCCGCAAAGGGACACCGATACATTCCAAGTCATCCTTCGAGGCTATAATAAAAAAAAAACATCAGATGGTTAGGCCTTACCACCTGCTGAGCCTCTAATTATTAAAATTAAATCCAAGTATGTCAACACTGTAAAACAAGATACCATGAGCTCATATTGTTAGGGTAATCCAAATAAACTAGGAGATTGAAACGCAAATCAGCTGCAGCAGTGTTCAAAAAGTTGGGGATTTAAAATCAAATCAAACGCGAAAATATTTGTAAGTTAGTTTCATTTTAACAGTGTGTTTAATTCGTGTAAATGCATGAAAACGATGATAAAAAGAACTAATATAAAATTCAAAGCACAGTTTGAAATACAAGAAATCATTATTTGATTGATTTCAGACAATGTCCCTCTGCCTCACTTGTATCTTGAGGTCTATGGATTGCATCCCCCGTTGCTTTGTGAACGCTGCCTCGGTTTTAGAGAATACTTTGCCGCCCAACGTGAATCCTGTGGGCGGTTCCGTGCTGTTGCAGATGTTGGTCACCATCGCTTACGAGGAGCTGCAGAAGTGGTCGAAAAAGGAGGCGGCGAAAGAAAGAACCGGTGAGTTTATGAGAAAAAGAAGTAAAAGCACTATACTTCTTTTCCTTACTATGAATCACACCGTCAGTGGCGGTACTACCAAACAAGCCCAAAAGCCTGGCTTGCCCTGCTAAAGAATAAAATTTGCAAATCTTAATTGGCACATAATTCCCGAATAGTTTATTTTTAAATTTGAGCGTTGCGGGAATTATGTGCTAGTTAAGATTTATAAATTTTACTCCTTAGTAGGGCAATCCGGGCTTTTGGGCTTGTATGTAGTACCGCCACTGTGTACGTGTTGTGGAACTATTATTTCGCTGCATCATTATTGTAACGTGATATTTTTTATTACGTATTGAGATTATAATGTATCAACTCAAATAAAGCTAATCCGAAATTAAACATGCATTAAATTTCCGAATTACATCTAAATTATATATAGGAATTTTAACTGCATGGCTCCTATGTACATGTTCATCTTAGCTAATTAACAAATATTTACACAGATAAATGCGTTTGGACTGTAAGATAGTAAATTCTGAACAAATATTGTTTGTTAACATAACAATTTACAGTATGAAGACGATACAATAATAAACACAAGTAATGGAGGTCCGTTCGTATAGCACTAAAATTGGATAGCCGGAATAGGCAATTGGGCCTGATTAGGAAGACGACGCATTAAGAAACGCCTCGAAGTTTCTCCTAACATTTAGCCAAGTTCAAGACGTGCTCACTATTCTAAGTATACGAAACTTATTTATTTCGTATTCTGAATTTATAATGGCAGTACAACGTCACTTGAAGTTATTTTATTAAGTTAACGCATTTTAATCATATCTTAGTTAACAAATAATGCATTGGCAATCCGCTGCATTTAAATCGATCGGTCGCATTTAATTACATAACATATAAAAGGGCAGTAAGCAAGGCGAACCGGAGGCGTGCCGTGGGCGGCGTCTGTGATTTATATACTTAATTCCGTTTCTTTCGTACAATCTCGGCAGAATTTATTCACGCGAGAAATTTTTAAAGAGATACATGCGCTCATTCGCTCCGTACTCAGAGGAATTCGCCGATGCTAAATAAACGAAACGAACGTAAGAAATCTTAACTCACCCATGTAAAGAGGCGATTGTCGGCTGCCGACGTTGTCGTCAACGTAGGGAATGCCCAGTGTCGCTATGCCGGTTTGTCCCACGCCGACAACCAGGAGACAGATGAACAGCCACGGTATGACCACCGCGGTTATAGACGAGCGTGTTTCGGTGCTCTTCACTTGGGCGTCGTCGCATTTTATCAACGAGGAGTTCTTGTCGGCCGCGCACACCGGGCCCGAGCCGGCCGTGTGCGAGTCCAGGTGCACCTCCAGCAGCTCCGTCCCGTAGGCAAGGTGCGGCATCATGCAGCCGATCACTCCAACCGCCAGCACCAACATCATGCAGGCGATCCAGCGCGGCCGGTGCCCGCGACCGGCCAGGTACGTCAGGAACAGCGCCGTGCATATCTGGCCGATTTCCGTCGCCGCTAACAGCGTTCCGGTGGTCTTCGATTCCACCTTGAACAGCTTCTCGATCGTCGTGGTCACGCTCACGAAGTATGTAAGGAACATGCCCTGGAGCACCCAGCCCGAGAGGAACACGAGCATGAAGACGCGCGTGGAGTGGAAAGCGGAACGTTGCTCGGGCTCCTGGGGCGCGGGCAGCTTGCAATCGAGGGAGCCATTATTGTTGCCGGTGGCCAGCCTCTCCTGCTCCTCCGGTGTGGCGTCTACGCCCTTCATAGCGCCCTCTTCGGCGGCTGGGCCGGTGGGGCCCGCCTGCCCTTCTACGGTGACTGTCCCCGCGACGGGTGCACTGCGAACAAGAAACAAAACCTTTACCAAACGGTTCGCGATTGGTCGTTACCTATAGTACGTTGAGCGCACTCACGCCATTGCCATGGTGCACTGCAATCAATAGCACACAACAACCCCTAAGAAATGAAAGCCGTCCGAGTGGAAACGGTGCGCACGCGAGACCCCTTCGCTCCACGATAACGGACTCGAAGCCGACTGCGCTCGGCGAAAGCGAATACTGTTCGGGCTGTAGCGAGCGAAACGCGTGTAAAACGGAATCGAACCGCGATCCGGCTCCGTAGGGGGTGGTGAGGCTGCGTGCGCGCAGCCAGCCCGGCGGAGAGAGACTGCAGCGTGCAATTACCGGCGCAGCGCAGTGCACCCGCACGCCCCTCGACTTCTCCCGACGGGGTTTTTATTGGCCGCCTATCCGTTTTTTGTGCGGCCACGCATTTACACACGACGAGAACCGTCCGCGCGCCGCCCTCCTCGGAAGATTCCCTCTCGGGCCCGACGCCACGGAATGCCTTTGTCTCGTTGGCGACGCTTTCAAAGCTCTCCTCTATTTACGTAGATCGTTACAATTGAAATGCAGGCGGGGCGCGCGAGATGTCTCCCCTGGTGCACTTTCAAATATGGCAATGGGTAAGTCGCGATAATGCCCGCGATCATCTGACACGTGAAAACTTGCACAGGTGGCGGGCAATTTGTGACAAATAAATTTGCACCTCCATTCATGCTTGTATCGTACGTAGGACGCACACTAGGTTCGCAACAGCATCGGCCGTGGAATATTAATGAGCGCGGCCCGTATGGGTAACTGGACTTGCGAAACTGACCACCTGAGGCCGATGACCACCGTTGACACGGACGGGGAGCACTACTGTGTACAGGCCGAAACGGGTAGCGTTTCGACGGAAGAACAGTCACCAAAACTGCACAAGCTGAAGGCGAAAAAGAAGACTCAAACGCGTGCGCGACTAACGAGTGGGCCGACACGAATTGATAACTGGGACGTATTAGTTTGGCAACTGCATTCCGAGATAAGTGAGCTGTCCGGACTATCGAATCCCTATCGCGACGATAACGGGACGTGGCAAATAGCCGGACCACTTGTGCAGCAGGTTACTGCCCGCACAACCTTAAACTGAGTGCCCTATTTATCGCAAGCCGCGTACCAGTTAATCTCATCAAAAGTCATGTTAATAGACGATTCAGAATACGCGCTTAGAATAATATTTATTAAAATTAACGCACGTTTAAACATAGCCTAAAACATGACTTTCGGAAGAGGTGAATAAATATTTATAAAATAGAAAACTGCACGAGAGGGATAAATACGTTATGAATATATATGAATATATTATGAATATTTAAACTTCGCTTTCTCCCTTTTAACATTATTATTAAATTTATCTACACGCACGTGAGCGAGAATATTTTCCAAGGGCGTTTTACAATTTTAAGTTGAGATTGCATGAGCGACCTTTGTATTGTGTAACTCGGTAAACCTAAGTAACTTTATATCACTGCGTGTTGCTACAGGGAAAATATTGTATCTAAGTAATCATCCAACATACGCAGATATAATAATACTGGACGATTTGATGCGGATGTAGACAAATCTTAATTATATTAAATCAATTTGCTGTACACTGCTAATTGACATTTTACCATTGGGTATTTTTACTTTTTACCTGATCTTTACACTTTTTTTTTAATAAAAATAAGTGACGTGACAATGAGGCAGGTGCCTAATGGACGTACCATTTTTATTTAAACACTCACTGCATAATTTTTATTATCAAAATATATCGGATTAAATTATAAATACAGTTGTTGCACATATGCTCATCCAAGCAAACTCTAACTAAAAGTATATGCATCTGATGTAGGTAGCGTACCACAAATTCGGAACCGATTACGGGTCCTTTTGAATTGGTGTGAGCCCTCTTCCAAGCGTTCATAGCCGATGTAATTGACGTCAATGTTGTATGAAAGTCAAAAGCGGGATACAGTAACGTATACAGTGATGACAATAACGGACAATTTACACAATCCCCGTACGCGATTGGGTGGCGTGGGGATGTTGGACAAATCGTCCAATCATCGAGTCTGCCATCGCGTGTGGACCTATCAGGGCGAAGGACGGCACAAAAACTCGATTTATTCAAACACAGCGACGCCAACGACGCGGCAGGAAACGTGAAATTGGCCAACGCGTCCTCGCTTACCGATTTGGTGACATAAAAAAAATAACGACCTCCCCGAGGAGATAGAGAAAATCACGACGCCGACCCGCGTCAAGCCCGCTTGTCTCTGTGCACAAAAAAAAATACCGACACGCAAAGGCAACACGTATAATTCGTATTCATAAAACAAAAGGACGAGATTTGAAATTCATGAAACGTGAAGTTCCCCCTTGCCAAAGAAAAAATACGGATAACTTATAAATTGTGGCCGTCTTATAAGTTTACTGAAGAAAAAAAAACAAAAAAAAAAGAATAAAAATGCGATGGGCCTAAAGAGGGAAAAAAGCTCTGATGAAACTCGAGTCATGTTGTAATAAAACCATAACGTTTTGAAAAAACGAAACATGATATAATACGTCACACAACGATGCCACGAGTAAATTGATTTTATTCAGTAACTTTTCACCAACAGTCCGGTCAAAACTGTTTTTTACAATTTAAAATAATTACTTTACAAAAAAAACATGCGCGTATGAATTGTTGTCGAGTACAAAAAACAAGTGGATTTTTTTAAAAATAAATCGTGGTCGCCGCGAGGTAAATTATTCCGCCCAACAGCTCCTAGTTGATGCGCATTCAGAAAAATTATGTACATATGTTAGTGTGAACAGTCAAATTATACAACAAACAAAACTAAACAGATGTAAAGGCATAGAGGTTACGTTTCTTTTTTTTTTTTAATATACATATAAAAGGTGATAAACCCAACCAGTACGAAATAAAAAATGATTTAGATAGCGTAATAGCGAACTAAGAAGAAGCTACACATTATTAAGTGAAATAAATAGGTATTTTATTCGTTTATCTATATCTTATAATTGTTTTTATTTTATTTTTGAAATATTAATAGCGGTCATGGTCAAAGGACAGATGTGTTGATATTGTGATTAAACCGAAGTACCGTCAATTATACCTATAAAATTTATATATAACCCTTTAAAAAGAAAAAATATTTACAATTCGCCTGAATTTAGGCTTTGTCTGTATCTCATCCGATATCTCTGTCCATTGTGAAACGATTCTGATAATTATTTTTTAATAAAATAATCGGTTAATTATCATAATAAGTAATTGACGGTTGGTCCCATATAAAATTCATAGTAACACCGTGAACTTCAAAAATACTACTAAGAAACTCCTTAAGGTCTATTAGAACTAGACTAGACTAATTTGAAGTAATTTTTTTCTAAAACTTCACTTGTAATTATATATTTTTTGTTTAATCTTTACATATGGTACTAATGCCTTGAGGCAATGGAACGTAGAGATGGTTCGATTTCATTTTACTTATTATGGTCGTAAGTATCCTCCTTCTCCTAAAATGGACGGAAGTATAAACCAAATAATCTTTTATTAAAACTATAACAGGGAATAGATAACATTTTTCACCCTATTTAAATACACTACAGAATACCTTGACCCCTTGTGTATAATCCTATTTAAAATGCAAATAATGATCATGGAATTAACATGGTTATAGAATACATACCGCTATAAAAACCTTAATATAGATTTATTTAACAGCGCATAGTATCCGTGTTATTACTATGTAACTGAAACTAGCTTCTTTTCAAAATAAGAAATGAATATACGTCGAAAACACTATTTGGATGTCAAGGTTGAGCCAAAAATATCCAATCTATATGCGAACTGAAACAAGATTCACTTGTATGAACTCACTGCGCGAGAATCGATTTACCGTGAAAACGAATCGACGCAAATAGCTTTTACGCTTTGTTTAGTTTCGATTGTACCCCACCGTATATGCTCTTTAGAATATTTAAATAAAACAAAGGAAGGGATCTCTCTTTATGTCCTTCAAGGATTTCAATTAGACTCGGAAATTAACGTCATGTTTATAAAGTACGTATTTACTTTGTATTTTTTTATGGATTAGGCTGACAAACGAGCAAACGGCTTACCAGTTAGATCACTTACTGATAGTAAGTGATCACCGCCGCTTGTGGACATTTGCAGCATTACAGAACTTGCGAATGCGTTGCCAGACTTTAAGGGGGGTTTGAGGTTTTGAAAGGAGGAGGGAGATTAAAACTAAAACACGAATGATCACTCTCCTGCCTTTTTCGACGTGTACATATGTCTGTATTTGTATTGTAATAATGTAAGTTCATCAGAGACAATATTATGGGGTCAATATAAATGCTTTTAGACCAACTGACTGTTAAAAAAATATTTCAATGCAATGCAATCCAGTTAAACAATGTAGTGGCGATTGATTACAAAATAATACAATGGACAGTAGGTTAACATTACGACGCCGAAATCAATGGAATCACAATGCAAAACCCATCACTACCGAAGACGTCTATGATTCCACAAGTGAGAGGACAACTCGCGCGGTCAAGGTGAGTGAGCAGATACCTGTCCGTAGTCGATGACACTGCGCCCTCGAGATTAATTGCTAATTTATACGCGCCTGCATTCTATGGCATACTCTATTTCTAAAACCGATGTTGAACGTGTCTAATCTTTTATCACATATTGGCTAATACCTATCTTATACCCCATCAGTACAATTGGTCATATACCAGTTAGCAATAAAAAATAGTTCAATAAAAATTCAACACAAAAAAGCAAAAGCAAGCCTGGCAGTGGTACTAAAAATAATTGCCACTCTCATATATCGGATATGATATACGGTGTTGTATCAAAAGAGTGACTAGAACCTATAGCAGTAAGGTAAGGTTGCCTTCAACATCGAAACTGTCCAGGTTGACGCCGAATTACTTTTCTAGAAACATCGTCTTACGGACTGAATAACAATAATGCTTGCAAATTTCTGCCTTTTGCAGAAATTTGCAAGCATTATTGTTATGACAAAATTCCAGGAAGTGAAGACAATTATTCTTATTTTAATCGATTTCTTTACTTAATATGCAACTGAATCTGCTATAGCAAAAATTCATTCGACTTTCAGGCATGATAAAATTTCATATCAATCAGGACTTCACGAAATATAGTTTGAATGTTAAGCGAGCCTTCGCTTAGTGTCGACGTCATTAAATCGGTCATTGTCTCAATTGAGAGACAGCAACAAAGCACGAATACATTCAAGTCCGAGGTGCAAAAAATTTAAGAGCTGCAGCCGGGCAAAATAATATAATTTACTGGGTCATAAAACTATTTTATTGACTTCGAGACAAGCATTGGTTAGCTTCCGCAATGTTAACAGATGTCATTACAAAAATGATATATGATATGATGACCCTATATATACCCAGTTGCTATTGGCTTCAGCGTCGCCGAACGCGGGTTCGATTCCCACCAGAGACAGATATTTGTACAGAAAATTGTTCCAGATCTTAGCGTTCCACCGTATGAAATTTATGTACATAAACAGCCTTTGTAACACAAGATATTTCTATCTTATAATGAGACAAAGAATCATGAAAAATAAACGAAAAAAAAAGATTTGTTTCGTAAAAAGATATAAATTTAGTAGAGAGAGATTAAAAAGTCACCGTTCTAAGATACATAGAAAAAAAGAAAGTAATTAACTGAAATTATATTTGGCAGTAACATTGATTGCGCTCATTTTACCCGGTTTTCGATTATTTTTTCCAGAATAAAAAGTAAAACATGTCGCTCTCCATACAGCAATCCACGTCCGTGCCTTCCGGAGCAACACTGTAATATATGAGACAGGCGGCTACATAAATAATAATACGTAAAATACTTTTAGGTAAAGTGAACCAAGTATTACCTTTAAACAAGTGGATCACAATGTAGGCTTGCAGTCAACAATACCAACCAATATTTTTGCGTTGATTCTAAAGCACTCAAAGTCAAAGTCAAAATTCTTTATTCAAAATTGGATTGGTTTACAATCGCTTTTTGACGTCTAATGATTCTACCA
>DWHO01003879.1:0-11564 GCA_018247575.1 Eurytides lysithous rurik
AAAACGACGGCTGTTTTAGCGAAACATTAAAGTTTCATCGTTTAAGATGCATTTTATGCAAAAAAACATTTTTGATAATTTTTGAAATGTGTGATTTTTGTATTTAAGGAGCGATATGTCCAAGTGTGTTACTAATCCTCAGGCGCTCTACTTGCCCATTAAAAATATTGCATTAAAATTACCTTATTAAGTAAGTAAGCTTAATTAAAATCACCCATCACGTCTTGAATTTAAATGATCGAGATTATTATAATTCGTGTTAATTCAAAAGAATAAACCGAGTACGTTGAAGCGTGAAGGGCATTGAAGTACTCTGTTTCGCCCTTAGGCTTAGAACTGGTGGGAGTTAGTATTTTGTTACTTGGGTTTAATACACAAATTAGCATGTTAAAATAATCACGACTGGAATAATAGAGATATGGTCGTATTCTTGGAAGTGTCTCGTAATAAAATTCAGTTCGTTAAATGTTTTAAGCTTAAAACAATGGATGTACCCAGTCACAATGTACGGATTGACCTTCGGATATTTTTATCCATAGATAATAAACAGCTACACTATTTATAGTTATCGTTGGAACTATGTAACATTGGGTATAGTTTATTTTTCATATTTTATTTTATTAATCCAAATAAATATATTTTTATAATATGTGGTAGAAAACTTCTGAGTAAGGGGCAAACGGGCTAGCGGCTCACTTTATTGTAAGCGATAACCGCTGCCCAAGGGTATTCGCAATATTATTTGTAAATTCATTGTTGTGCGTTTAAGGTGGCCATTTTTGCATTGCATTTAGTCATAAATCTTTTGCATATTACGCGGTGGTGCCTTTGCGTTGCCAGCTATTTTACCACCCAAACTTAATATGTAAGTTAGTACTTACTGGTAGTCCATGTAATAATAATAATATCATGGGACATATCATTCATCTGATCCCAAACTAGGCAGGGCCTGTACTATGGTAATCTGACAACTGATATACATACTTATATATTTTAAAATATATACTTATATAGATAATTAACACCTAGACACTGAACTAAAATACCTATGCTCATCGCACAAATATTTTAACCTTTGGATTTGCAGTCAGGAGCACTAACCACTACACCAACTGGTCAGTCGCGTGTTCCGGTCTGAGGGGGAAAGTTGCCAGTGGGTTTACTGGGCATGTTAAATTCCTGGTTGATGAGTGTAGTGCAGGTCTAAGTGGGTCCTGTAGCACCATTTTGTTGTAGTCAGCCGTGTCGTTCATCATCAGCGCATCTAACTTCGTAGCTTCATCTCAAAACAAATAGTAATCGACCAAGGTGGCAGGATTCAGTTAGTTTCATTGAAGATAGCATACCATGGAAATGATGTGATCGCCTCCAGGGCATTTCAAGGTGTAAATTATAAAAATTGTCCACTTATCATTGTAATTGTAATTAACGTAAAAAAAAAGAGTTGAAGTCCCGCTGAGTTTCTTTCGCCTGTTCTTCTCAGGTCTGAGGCATTTTTTTCTGAACAGGTGGTACAATCATTAGACGTCAAAAAGCTAATGTAAACCAATCCAATTTTGAATATAGAATTTTGACTTGACTTGACTTGACTCAGTGATGATGTTATCTCCATCAGACACCCCTGAGCTGGTGGTGCTGACTACAGTGAAGACGGTCCCGCTGCGCTTCGAGCTGGAGTATTTGGTCCAGTGCATGGCCATCTGGTCACCCACGAGCGACCTCATCTGGCACATTATCAAAGTGCTGTTTATTTACACGTAAGTACTCCATTAATCTCATCCTAGTTAATGGAATTCCGTCGAAAGCGGTTAATGGGGTTCTGTCGTAAGCGCTAAAGTAAATCTCGCATCGACATATTTAACAAACGATAAATATTAGGATGTAGGTTTGAGAGGATGTTCTAAAAGAGTAACGTATCATACAAATTTATGACATGGAAGTATACACACGCAAACACACACACGCAAGCAAATGCTCACACATACCCCGTTTCTTTCCCTAATAATAATGTACTAAACGTGTTATCCTGCCCTGGCCTTATTTTAAGATAAACATTATCAATTTTATTTTCTTTTTAAACACTGTTAGATTAAATAAAGGAATAAGTTGTTTTTAAATAGATTTATAATGAAAGTGAACGTAACGTTGTATAATGTTTTGTTTTTCTTTAATTTACGTGTACTATACATTGGTAAAATGAAACTAATGTGCAAATGCTATCATGTTATTTCATTTGATTTTACCGACTTTTCGAACACTGAGACTATTGAAACAAAGTTATATTCTAACTTCAATAGAGACGATGATTAGGTTTTACCACCGATTCGGGTGTGAAACGGCTTCTTTTTTATCGTATGTCTAGTAGTTTTAATCAAGAAAATTACAGGTTTTACAAATACTTTTTAAACGACATTTTTTTTTGTATGTATTATATGCGATCTTGTCCAATAGTGAAATGATTTTATAATAACATTTATATTTTTTCAATTTTCGTTTTTATTATTCAAGTGATATTGAACCTTATTGAAAGTTTGAAGACAGGAAACTAACTAAACTCAATTTAATTTATTTTAATTGTATTCGCTCTTTTATGCCTCATTTAACGAAAACCGTAAATCGTAACCACAATGAGTGGACTTCAATGCTATACTAAGCTGATGTAGCTGTGCTGCAGGAGCTGTTATTGATCTTAGATGAATATTTTATTTCAAAGTCTAAACGAAGTCAATTGGTCGTTCTTTTCACATTATAATACGTGTCAATGAATACATTATAGCCATGAGCATCGTATTGACCTATCAAAATATACCCACAAAAAACTTGTGTATAATAAGAGTGTCTAGTAAAAATGTCAAACAAATAAAGGGGTGTAGCACTTTAGAAGGAATTAATTAATAAAACCTATTTTTAACCGACTTAAAAAAAGGAGGATGTCGATTCAAGTGTATTTTTTTTGTGTGTTACCTCATAACTTTTTACTGGGTGTATCGATTTTGATGATTCTTATTATATTTAGAAGCTTGTGCTTGTCGCATATAAATATTAAGAGTGTGGTCCCATATAAATTGTAGCGAGATTTGACTAGTGGCTATTGAGTTCTCCCTGCATATTTTGTTGTAAACGGTTTAACGCAAGGCTTCCCCAAAAGGTTAAGGTTTCCTCAGAAATTTCATTCCGATTGCACTTTGTACTGCGAACATGTGCTTAAAACTAATAAGGATTTATATGAAGCCGGTTAATACATTTTTATAAAAAATTGAAATTACAGAGGAAACGTTTACGTAAATCGCTCGATGTTACAAATGTCCTTGCGTCGGTTAGTTAGCAGCGGAGCTGTGTTTGTTCAACTACGGCCCTATAAAATTATTTCCATGCGAGCCGTTTTGTTAAAATAATATTGACACTTCAGAAACGGACGATTGATACGGGATGTAGCGTGCTACGTAATCTTAAAAAAAAAAACAAACAAGTTAATGTTGCGTCGGTGAAATTTCATAATACACTGAGCATGAAATTAAATCATGACCAAAAACAATATTTACATTGCGCAGAGCAGTAACAATAAGCATGTTTGTAAAATACGAAACGTTAACTTTCATCGAAGGAAATGGTTAAAAACGAAATGGACTTTGCCAATTAATAAGTGAAGATAAAACTTTGATACGCTTAAATCGTATGCAGTGGCAGTACTACCATACAAGCCTAAAAGCCCGGCTTGCCCTACTAAGGAGTAAAATTTATAAATCTTAATTAGCACATTACTTCCGCAACGCTCAAATTTTACTCCTTTTCTTAGTTAGGAAAGTCTTGGACATGAATGTGAATGGAGTCAGAGGTAGGGGAAGACCGAAGAAAGTGTGGATGGATTGCGTGAATAAAGACATGAGTGTGAAAGATGTGACTGACGAGATGACGGCTGATAGAGGAGTATGGAAGAAAAATACGTGTTGTGTCGACCCCACCTACTGGGATAAGGGCAGGAGAAAGAAAAGAGAAGAAGATTTATTATTTTTTATAATAAAGAAAATACGAAAATTTTTGACCTATTTTAACAATAAAAATAGTTATAAAAATAATTTTTGACCAAAAGAGCTAAGAGCTAGCCTTTTTTAATATAAGATGACCCAAATGGTAAGTTTACATAATTGGAGGTTATAACGGTAGGTTTCTGAAATTCTATATCAAAGAAATGGATTCGCAGATGTTTAAACGTTTGCAAAAGACATAACATTCTTATATATGTATTATATATATAATATGACTATCGTAAAAATGTTTTTTTATAGCTGATGATCATCTAGAATGCCTTACTTATTTTTCCAACCTTCAATTTGCTTCATTTATATATTTCAAATAATTGCAAATTTATGTAAAGAACTTTTATGTAACATGTAATTTGATTAAAACGTAAAAACGCCAATTATGATGCGTTGACGACAGTCAGTTGACTACTATAAGAGTTCTCTAGAAGCCATTCAAGAACTTTTGTTTATTAACTTGAAATGTTCATTAACTTGAAATTCTACGATTTCTCTACACATAAGATATTGAAAACGAAATCTGACAAGTTTATTTTTATTTTAAAGTATAAGCTGACATTGTATGTCAACCAGATAAATTCTTTCAACTCATCTTTATAATTTTGGACAACTACCAAAAAGTAAATCATACAATAAAGATCAAAATCGGTCCAATAGTATAGAATATATGAACATTAAATGAGCTTACCTTTTTTTTAATAAAGATACAGTCAAAGTCGAAAATGGACAATTATCTTAATGATTCAAACGTCAACTCTTCAATCATATCCATACTTATGCATTTCTACTGTAAGTGCCCTTATTTAGACTATAGTTGATCTGACATACTTTCGTCTAGCCCCTCTTGGCCGCTCACTTCAGCGCAGTATCTGAACACCAATCACATCGACTCAAATAAAAATTTATTCCATTCGGATATTAAACATAATTTTACCACATTATTCACTTCTTTTAAAGCAGCAAATGAGTTTGTGAAACAACGCTGTTAAAAATCAGATGCTGACGAAAATACTTCAAACCATAGCGGACAAAGAAATAATACGAATTGCTTCGCCAGGGCCGTAGTGCTGCTTAAGTGTTGACGAAAATTTAGTATGTAATATAGTAAACACATGCTGTTACGATTTTTCTCCTTTGATTTCGAATTGATTATATTTTTCCTTTTTCTTCAACGTTCGTTTGTCTGCCAGGGTCATTAATTTTCTGCTGCAAGAAATATTTACAGTATCCTATTTTGTTTTATTCTTATTACCTCTCCTCTAATTACCCCCCGACAAGAGTCGCTTTAATATTTTGAGTCGGTAAGTTTTGTTTAGTTAATTCGCCTGTCAAACTTGTTGGCAAAGACACGACGTCTTCTTTCTTTTAGGTTAAAAAAATATTAACAGCAGTTAAAAACCAATATTTTTTTATTTACTTTATTAACTTTCACTGATGTGCCCGTGCACTTTTACAAAAACGCATTCTGTTCTATTATTATTGCCTGTTTTATTCTTATTCCCTCTCTTTTATTATCCTCTTCTAATATTTTATCACGATATTTGTGCATTCTCATCACGTCTGCTTGAGTATGAAACAGTACAACGTACAACAAACAGTATGAAAACACTTCTCTATTAGTGTATTCACTTTTAAGTTAATGCTAAACTTGGACATTACATTTGAGAAAACACATTATTCGATGTGAATTTTAACGTCTATCGTGTCCCTTATTTTAATAACACCAAAAAGGCATATTTAAGAAATTGCCTACAGAGTCTTACAGAGTGTGACCAATCATAAAAATTGGATTTGTTATTATGTTATCGCTTATTCCACAGATATTGTATTGCCGCTTTTGTTAGATATCTCAAAAACTGCTTACCAATTAAAATAAAATGTACTACAGTTTTAAGTTAAAGACGTCTTGCATATATCCCATTCAATAATATTTGGATCACTTCATTGACACTATCAATATCAATCAACAAATGCATGCTATTTTCACCTTTGCGATTTCAATATACTGGTACAGATAATGATTTTTCAGTTATGTCTCAAGATAAAATGCCAACTTAGATTTAAATTTAAACCAATCGACCAACGCCTATTCCCAGGGTAAACGATGACGCCTACCGTTCCCGCCCGTTCAGCTTCAGTTCCGCCCGTTAGCTGTTTCAATAATCACTTGATTATAAAGTTAGCAATGCATGTAATCGAGTTTTGGGCAGTTTTGCAAACAAAACCCATATGTTTGAATGTTTTCACGTTTTGATTGCTTTGTTAGCTATATGCCTGTGATATTTTGCATACATATGTGCGCTTTTGCACCTTTTCAATATTAGATACATGTTTTAGCGTCTTTTGTTGGTAACGTGTAGGTTTATGATTTAAAAATATTTGAATCATTACATTACTGTCCTTTGTTGACACAACGTCGAATCATAATCTGGACATTTCATGTACCTTACCACCATACCATACCTTTAATTTAGATGCTTGATGACCTCTTTGACACAGTTGTTGAGATATTGGCTCCGGCGTTCTGGAACGTAGGTTCGATTTCCATACCGTGTAAATATTTGTATAAAACCTAGATCTCGACGTTTTGCCCATGCAAATTTTATGTATATAAAACGTCCCTATGACGTAAGATATTTATTTAATTAAGATAGGAACAGCCTTTTTTAATGAAAAACAAAACGATGCGACCCCAATCCAATTGAGCCAACGTTGCCTTGACTTATGTCTTAATCTATCATCGCTTTCCTATCGTGTTTAGGTCCGCGACCGCGACACGCTGACGTCAGTCGCCGCCCGCTTCGACACCACTCCCTCGGAGCTCACCAAGTTAAACCGGCTCGCCACCCAGTTCATCTTCCCCGGGCAGTCTCTGCTCGTGCCCGACAAGAGGAAAGGTCAGTGCCGAACATGTTCGATATACGACGACTACCATTGACGGTACTTCCATACAAGCCCAAAAGCCCGGACTTTCTCGGGCTTTTGGGCTTGTATGGTACTTGTGGCTTGTAGTACCGCCACTGACGTACCGCAACTGCCTCCGTGGCCTAGTGGTGTAGGCCCGCGCTTTACAAAACGGAGGTCGTGGGTTCGAATCCCGCGGAGTGCAATGACTTTGTGTTGTTGTTTCTTAGTTGGATTAGGGCATTTCCAGTATATTTACCAAACAAATATACCATCTTACATTTCTTTGTGATCAAAGTAGCGCTAAGACAAACAGATTTTTGTTCTGTTCTGGCGGAGTATAAATACTCCACATGTGGCAAGACTCCAAAAACTCGAACAAGTCTTAATTCGTATACATACGAAGTTACACTTTTAATATACAATTAGAGTCTTAATATTAAATACAAGAGACGCAAAACTTCCCAGAACAAAGATTCTGACACTTCATCAAAGCTCATACTGAAGATAATGTGGTATGTGTTTCAAATTCAATCTGAGTATTTTTTTGGAGAATTTTAGCCAAACACGTAATTCTAAACAAAGGAAGACCAGCATTTATGTTTTAAACTTTTATTTATAAATTTTAGTTAACATATCCATTGTAGATCTGCGATTAAACGAATAAAATGTAACGCTCAGATTTATGTGTGGTTGACACGAGAAAAGGCCATTACGGAATGAAATTTTAATCACTATTTTCGCTTGCATATTTTAATTTAACTATTTAAACGGATCGATGCAAGTCTCTTACGGCTATTTGACTTCCTCCGTGGCCTAGTGGTCCGCCCGTGCTTAACAAATCGGAGGTCGTGGGTTTGAACCCCCGGAAGGCAATGACTTTGTGTTGTTACTCTCAGTGTGGTTAGGGCTGATCACCTGATTGGCTGAAAAGAAAGAAGCATGATCCATGCATCGGATGGGCATGTAAAACGTCGGTCCCTGCTTCTTATCGACGCTATCTAGCGGTGGCTTGGAGAAGTCGTTATTAAGAAGGTCTAAGGTCTGTTAAACATCACCGCATCTACGCCTGACCCCTCTAAGGTCGTGTCGGTTATCCGTGCCATCGGACTATGAGAGTAAAGAAAGAGTGAGTGCACCTATGTCTACGCAAACACTTGTGCACTATACCCTGCGCACTTGTAGATCGGCCAGAATTGGTCGGTCACTATTATATTGAACTCAAAGCAAGACGAATTAAATAATTGCAAAATGTTTAGCTTGTACATAGAACGAGCGATTGAGTCGACTTTAACTTTTTTCTACTATTGTTACTTACTTTCCTTCAGTATGACAATTTTTGTAATAAACGTTGAAAATAAGAATAATAAAGTTAAACCAAGTACCACTACATTCTACTTCAATAATTTCATTTCATTATATGTCACCCACCACGAAGGAGTCTACAAATACACTTAAACAAAGACATTCGCCATTATATCGCAAACGTCGTTAACGCCCCATTGCTGTGACGCAAATCTGACTCAAAATAAATAAAGATAAATTATTTATGATAAACGGTTGAAGATAATTATAGTAATACTTATATATAAATATTGCCATCTTAACAATATATCTTTTAGCTAAAAATAGCGTTAAAACTTTTCACAAAGGCAAAGTTATGACTACAAAATACCCCTAATCCTAACAGTGTTCGCGAGTCAAGAACTTGTTAACTTATAAGAACTTAAGAAAATCCGTTTTTAAGTTAACATTTCACACTGGAAAACAATCGCGTGCAGCCGACCATGGCTGTATAACTTTTTACGCGCAAACTTAAACCATTATGAAGAGTATAAATAAAAAACAAAACCGTAGAAGAATGTAATGTAATTGCCTGCGTCCATGCTATTTAATATTTGCGTGTCATTAAACCGCTTAGTATTAGATCGTTTTATATATTTTTTTTTGTCATAATATTTATCTTATTAAAATGACACAATCCAGTGAATGTGCTGCTTTTCAAGGTAAAACATTTGTACCATCCATCACACAGCCGATACAGTAACAATGTATTGTAATGTAATAAGAAATAGTGTGAAAAGGAACTTAAGTGTTAGCTTTGAAAGTTATCCAACATCGTCTATGCAAAAAGAAATTCACTTGCGTTCCTGATAGAAGTATATCATGTATACCAAAGTCCGCTCAGCTTTACGGTTTTTTTTTTGTTGACCCATTTTCACCTAGTGTTTTTGATTTTCTTGGTCATGCTTTTATCGATGAATAGTAATCATTTAATTGTACGTGTTTTTCAAAAACGAAGCGTAAAACACACATGCATATAAATTAAAAAAAAATATTGAATAAAACCCATCTGAAATATGTAAATATCAATATAATTTATTTTATTTTTCCAACTTTCTCGTTAGTTTATTCATGTTGTGCGACGATTAGGTTTTAATTGCACTTTAATATATAGTATTTGGTGGATAGTCTCACTTGAATAGCTTTATATATCCAAAAATTTATGAAAATCGATACAAGAAAACTGTATTAATTAAAAAACGCATTACGGAACTCAAGTGGACTCAATGGTGGGCAGGACACTTAGCCAGACTAGCCGATGGCAGATGCACTAGGGCGGTAACAGAGTGGCGACCCCATGGAAGCAAAAAGATCAGTTGGCAGACCACCGGCCAGATGGGTGGAGGATATCATTAGAATACAGGGCAGGACGTGGGTTCGATCAACGCAAAATCGGAAATAATGGTGTAACAGAGAAGAGGCATATGTCCAACAGTGGATCAATAAAGGGTGATGTGATGATGATTGATTGTTGTAGTAAAGATTAACAAAAATCGACAATTAACGTTTTAGCTGATACACCTCAGTTAGAGTAATGGACAAATTCCTCGAATATCTTCAGCAACTATATATACTTATAGTGTTTAAAATATAGTTTTTAATAATGGGCTATGGCCTAAACGTAAAGATGTATCCAATTTGATGGTTTTCTATGAAACAGCGTCATTACTTGGATGATACTGTCAGTTTTCTGATTACATCATTTAACTTATGTTGTGTATATATATTTAGGGTGTAATTATTACAAAGAGAATAATAGTCCAAAATCTCAAAACGAAAATTCATAAATCTTTTCGATAGCTTTAGACTTCCGCCAAAGTCGAATGCGCGTCAGGCTTTCTAGTTACAAATGTCAAAACAGTACAAATTCACCAGCCATTAGTGCTAACGAACCTAATTGTTGCAATCTCTGGACTTGATTTCGGGATCGACGTTTTTTAACGATTCGCTGACGGTCTTCCAAAATCGTCATTGTTGTAGTTGTAACAAAGACAGCATTAGGCGCATTGAAAATACAAATAAAATTAGAAGTAACATTCTAATGCAATTAATCTTTAAATAACACGAATACGATTATTAAGAAACGTTAAACTTTAAATTAAAAATTGGCCATAATTGTGAACGATATTAAAAGAATGCATATCTTTTACCGTATTTATTTTTTAATGTGCTTTCGATTGCGTGTCTCGAATTGTGCTGCTGAATGGGCCGGCTCGAACCGGATGAGTACCACGACCTCACAGAAAATCGATGTAAAATGGAAGTGTTTTTGCTTCCGCGTTTTGTCCGGTGAGTGAGGTGGCCAGTGGTCCCACCACCTCTCCCTTCCACCCCTCCCCTTCTTCCCAACCCTAGAAAAATCCCTCTCTCTCACTCCTTTTCCATCTCCCTTTCTACCATTACCCTTAAAGGCTTACAAGCTCCCTAAAAGCAGTTTGCAAGTTTTGTTGCAAATGTCCATGAGCAGCGGTGATCGCTTGCCATCAGGTAAGCTGCTTGCTCATTTGGCAGCTTAATGCATAAAAATAAAAAAGACTCATCTTGTCCTTAAAATTGAATGCTTCTCATTTCAACAGCAGTTGTTGAAGTATTATTCTATTTGTGATACCATATGTACTATATTTGATCAACATTTCATTTTTTTTATTATTGACGAACTAACTACTTAACACTTTTTTATACTACTGGATACTTCTCATCCTAAAAAGATATCTCTACACGGAGGTAGAGCCGCGTATGAGCGTTCGCTGCTGCTGAAGTGGGACCGTGTGAGTAACGCTACCTCATATAAAATCGTCATGAAGTGGAAGGGTTGGGTTTGAACTTTCACCTCTCCTAATGGCTGGTGACCATCTCACTCGAGGGACGATATAGCCAGCAACACGTTTACAACTCCTTTTATACTGAGAGTATCCTTGGACAGCAGCGACAGCTTACCATCAGGTGAAACGCTTGCTCGTGCCTCCTACTGCATAAAAAATATGTCTTTTAGATAAAAAATCTGGATTGGATGGACCTTAATGTCATACAAAGATTAAAACCCAAGAAATTTAAGCAAATAAAAAGACTTTAAAAGCTTGAACCTGACCATGAAAAATCGAACAGCAAAATGATTACGTCTTTATATTACAAGTCTTACGTTTTGCTCTCGAAAGTGCAAATCCTTTGATATTTTTAAATAAAATACCGAGAGAACATTACCTCATTTTACAAAATCGACTTACTATGAGCTATGATCGATCAACTATCATACATTCCTAACATTCTGAGCTAGAG
>DWHO01003880.1:0-11562 GCA_018247575.1 Eurytides lysithous rurik
CTGCAGAACTGAGTCTACTCGCAAGCTTATCAATATGAGGGCCCCACTGTAGCTTTGAGTCCACTGTTAAACCTAAACATTTTGTGGTCTTCACTGGATCCAACTTCTCCCCATTCAGCAATACACTATTATTTTCATGCTTGACATGGGGAGGAGAAAATTTGATAAATTTAGTATTTTTTACTATTTAGTAACAGATTATTTACATTAAACCAA
This sequence comes from Eurytides lysithous rurik, assembly GCA_018247575.1. Taxonomy (NCBI): domain Eukaryota; kingdom Metazoa; phylum Arthropoda; class Insecta; order Lepidoptera; family Papilionidae; genus Eurytides; species Eurytides lysithous. Next base: position 217 of record DWHO01003880.1, read on the forward strand.
TGAACAACCATTGAAGGAGCGTTGTTCAAATTTTCAAAATATGTCAAATGCCGTTTCACTTTGAAAATAAGTGAGGTGTCATTGGCGAACTATACTATCTCATGTCTGCTCTGTACTACTTTAGATTGTACTTCAAACCGGAATCCAGTATAGTGGTAATGCTGTGGCACCCGCAGGCGGATTAAATAAAGGATTCATACCACAGAAAAATAGGTTTTTGTTGTATTTGATGTAATTATAAAGAATTATTACGTTCGAAATCATCATCGATTGCCATTTTTATGTTAGCTGTAATATACATGTGGTCTATCTAATTCGTACTTAGATAAGTCGAAGTTGTTTATACAAGCAGTTAGAAAAGTTATTAATTCCGCATTTCTTACATTCGTGGAGTATTCTCGGTTGATTAAAATCGGGGTTGCGAGAGGAGCGCCTTTCATCGAAGGCCACTCGTCTGCCGACCTCAAAGGCAAACCACTTGACGCGCCGACCGTTTGATTTGTTAAAACAAACGAGGAGCGAACCCGTTGATTGCAATTACGCGAATGTCATCATATTTGCAACCACCTGTTAAGATAAACGTATGTATGTTAATATGACAACATATAATTTGAATAATTCCATAATTATCAAGTAGTGCAGCTTATTGGGATTTGAATAATATTAAAATAATTGTTGTTAAAATAAAACTAAATATATAATACTAAATAAAGTAAACTCTTTAGTCGTTGTAATTTTTAAAGTGAAAGTCTTTAAAAATTACAACGACTAAAGAGGTATAAAACCCCAACCGCTAAATTCCGCTTTAATCGCTTTAGTCATTTTAAGGTTTTCTTCCTCCCAAACATGTTGTCAGTTTTGGCTTTAATTTTTGCTGATTATACGTCCGAATTAGTGGCGGTGTTACCATACAGACCCAAAAGCCCGGCTTGCCCTACTAAGGAGTAAAATTTATAAATCTTAATTAGCACATAATTCACGAATAATTATTTTTAAATTTGAGCGTTGCGGTCCAAATAAGAACAAGCTATTGCTTCATCCCGCTGTGTTTGAAGCATGATGATAGTCTACACAATCTAATATCTCTACCAGTACGTAGACACTGATTTATAAAAAAAATGTTTTCAGATTGACTGTTTTTTTTGTAAATAAAGTATGGAGGCAAAGAAGCCTGCGCCCGATGAACTCGTTTGGTTATGTGCTGCACTGGCCACCCAGAAAGATAAGTCTAGTCCACATAACTGCTTGCCGATGAAATAATTAGCAATGATACTACCTGATGCGGATTCTGCAAAAGAGTTATATCTCGTACAGAACTACAGTTTAAAAAAAACTAGTTAAACGCGATAAGAAACTCCTCTAGAGCTTAGAATTTTTCATAAGCACGAACGTCGTTAACGAGGCTTTATGCTAAACCGAAATAGGGGGGACATCAAAGGGGATGTTTAGCGAAACGAGAAGAAAAAAGCGAACACCTCCTATTCGAGTGGTATCCGCCATTCGCCACATTAACGCGACTCGCGAAATTTATGCCAAGCGCCGCCGGAGGCCTCTCGACGCGTTTACTCGAAGCAATGTTTATTATAATCAAAAGAATAACAACCGCCCCCGGCATTTGCATTGCAAAGGGAAGGGGCACGAAGCTCCCGTTTAAATGACAGCGATAACCCGGCACTCGCCTAACTAACTTGCCCTGATCGCCCTAATTAGCGGCAGGTGTAACAAAGTTTGCATATCAAAGTCGTCTGTTAGTTTAAATGAGTTCGCGCGCTTACATTTTAACGCTATTTCACTTTAACAAATAGGAATTATATGAACAAGTAGTAGCCAGTGACCTATAAAATGTCGCGAAATATAAGTTTAATGATTATTAAATAAATTTATGATTAACATGTTCAAAAATTAACTAAAAAGCCTGTTTCCGATCAATCGTTTTGAGCAACACAGTCCTTATTTTAAAGAGAATGTTTTGGGTTATCACGTCGTTACATGCATAACGTCGTTGATGAAGAGATTGCTTCACTGATTTCATAATTCTCTACTCTTCTGGTTGCTTCATTTGTAGAATTAAACGCTAAAATGTGAGAACAGCCCTACCTTACCTCTTTTCCTTCTCTTCCTTTCCTCTTTTTTAGACTGTGATGGTGGTAGAGCCACGCAGCTGTTCCCGCTGCTGAATGGGCCGGCTCGAACCGGATAAATGCCATAACCTCACAGAAAATAGGCGTAAAGTGGAAGTGATTTTGCCTCCGCGTTACGACCGGTGAATGAGGTGACCGGTAGCTCATCCCCTTAATCTCCTTCCTTCCACTCTCACTTCCCTACGTACCTCCGCCTCCATCATCACTCTTCCTCCATCTCCCTCCCCCCCTACTACGTTCAGCCTCCATCATCCTCCTTCCCTCTCACTCCTCCTCCCTTTCCTCTGTCAAAAATTACCCCCTCAAAGGCTTGCAACGCATTTGTAAGTTCTGTAATGTTGTAAATATGGGCGGCGGTGATCGCTTACCATCAGGTGAGCGGCTTGCTCGTTTATCAGCCCACTTCTTAAAAACGTTTGGTTACCAGAAAATCGAGATTCTTCTTTAGTGTATTACACTGAATCCTGCTCTTAAGTGCAATGACTTGTAATCGGGCAAGTTGTAAGTAAATTCCATTAGTATTATATTACAAATTACCAAAGGAAAAATTTCCCCGAACATCTTATGTCACTTCTTTTTACCCAAAAGACTTGCTCTATGGGATATTCCTAATCGAAATCAAATAACCTAGTGATAAACAGGGCGGTAGAATTTGCAACACCGTCCGTCAAAAGAGGGCTCAGAAAAGGAGCCGCGTCAAAAGCCAGTGCACTCGTCTCCCCGGCCGGGGCCGAGAAGTCAATTCAATTAAATAAATCCTTTAATAAGCAAATAAGCAGAAGCGAGAGCCCGATACGGACATCAAAGATAGAGCCCTCTCGAACTCTTCCCGGCCCCTCAAGCCGCTTGTAACTATACTACTTAAATCTCGTCACCCTTCTTCATCAAGCCGATCTGTATCGAGAAGAAAAAAGATAAATATATCGTAGAAAAACGATTTAATTGTATAATAAAAATGGCGTTGGGCGTGGTTACGTGGCTCCAAGGGTTCGTTGCCTACGCACGTTATACGTATATAAAACGCTCTTACGATGAACGATATAAAGTAGTAGCATTGACTCAAACTAGGACAGGCTATAAATAGGACAAATGACGGTTTTGATACTATATAAGGAACAATTATCTTTCTCCCTTTTGTTCAGATATGTAATATTAATGTGTATTGATTTTTTTTTTCAGAAGACGGAAACTCGCCATTACTTGCCCAAAAAGTAGTAGGTACTCACAAACAGTAAAATTAGAACCAATAATCATTGAGACTTAATAAATATCATGAGTAATATACTCATCTACTATCTTGTAAATTTCATTTATTTCATTTCCATTTCATAAGCATATCAAAATGAAAAAGTGACACATTAGCCCGTATAAGCACAGTCCAAAACTCAAACTGGTTATGAGCTGCGCTTGTTTAAAATTGTATATTCAAACATTTACGCTCAATAATCCCTGGAATAATTGCTCTTCCCATCTGAATACGGTAATCTACGGATCTGCTTGAATATAACTATTTTGCTATGAAATAACTAGCACCAGAGCAGACCTACTATTAAAAGCACCCTGCACGTATATATATTTGCCGATCCCTCATGATAAAATATGTAAGAGCTTAGTATTGCTGATTTTGTTTATGAAAGGTAAATAAAAACAACTAAAGAAATACAATTTATATTCACCTCGACAAACGACCCGTCTGCATTCGCTTCGGAGTAGCCGAGTTACACGTTTGATGCGTCTACACGAGGGGAGCCCACGATGGTCCTTGGCACATCTGATGCCTTCAGTGCCGTCGCCGACTGTCGTTGGAGCGGTTCATTACGACGCCTACGCACTCTCTACCTTTTAACTTAAGTAATTGCAACTCTATTGAGGAAGTTCTCCTTATGGAAATATCATTTGAGAGCAATAGAAAACTACAGAATACTTTGTATCCGTATGCTAGTAGAGTGGACAAAATTTCCGCTTTCATCTTCTATTATGCGTAGGCGTATCACCGACTTTGCTACCAATGTAAGGCTTTAAGGAATAAAACTTTAATTTCGTCATTTGCAATGCTTACGTAAGAATAGTAGTAGTAACAGTTTTTCTTCAAAACTCTTGAGTTAATTTAACCTGGACCCCAAGGGCACTATTTAAAGATTATAAGTGTTCCAAAAAAGACTTCGCCTCTGCAATATCAGAGTCGTTTTTAGGTAGTTTTCCACGCCAAGACTGTTCACAAAAATTTCTTTTGATCGTCGTATAACATGCACAGGGGATAACATTCTTGAGCTCATACTGCTTAAAGAAGTCGCTCTTTTAACAATGATACAATATTACTCTTTCATTGCCGCGGTGTGAGGACTCAACTGCAGATCCGCATCTTTTCAATTTTCATTTCCCCAAAATTTTGTTGAGAACGAGGATTCAGTAATTGGTTGAAATCGAGTTCATAAGTAATGTAAATTACTGGGACCCGTCTACTACAAGTCTATCAATCACAATTTTTTGATATATAAAATAATGGAGTCCATTATTAATATGTTATTAAGAACACGTCAAAACATATAACATCAAATTATTTTGGGCACCGCTGATATTCACCAGAGGATATAATATATCCTCGTATCGTATCCTCCTAGCTCGTGTGTATATTTATTGTATTACATTATGTCGATTTTACCTGAATTATTTAATTTTTGGTATCAATTAAGTTTCAGGATTATCTTATTTTATAATCAGGAACATTTAGACGAAAAGAAACCGAACGTGTTCAAAGTGCCAAATAGACTAGTTCACATCTTACGGCGATTGGCGGAATTTGGCAAATCGTATCGCTCTTTTAGATATCGATATTCTCTCTTCAAGCGGGGGGTACCTCAGGGCTCAGTACTTTCTTCCGTATTCTTCTTGTTTCGAAGATGAAGAATAGACGTTAACCCCAAGAGTGCATTCGAGTCCTTAAATTCAAGATCAAACCCGTCCTCAAAGCTCACATTTGTCGTCTACAGAGGAAAAAGTTAGGATAAATAAATTAATTCGGCAAACGGAGTACTTGGGTAGAGCAGACCAAAAAACTCGGCGTCACTTTCGATTAGAAACAAAATGGTAAAATAGAAGCCACGTAGGGTACAGTCTATCCTTCCTTTCAAACAGATATAGTAAAATGTTCATAAGGCATAAAATACCGATTGACATAAACTCGCGTCCGACTTTGCTCTATTGAAATATGGATGACCTTAGTTTAAGTTAGTAAGTTTTATCGGCCATCGTAGGAAGGAATCGGTGTCGTTTAGCGTGGATTTTATATTTATGAAATTTTATGCGAATGTTCAGCGAGCAGTTAGCTTTCGTCTTTTCTGTGTAGGTCAAACCATAATTAATTTATATTCAATCATACATGTTAATGTTCGAGTGTTCTTGCTGTATAGATAGATAATACACTGCTGGAAAATCCAAGAGTTCAAATATTCGGCCAGTTGACTGATCAGACCGCTCAACAATATTTATACCTCAACTATGAAAGATCAAATGTATTGACCAGAAAGATATCAGTCTTGGTAAGACAAGCCCGACAGTCTTAAAAGCATTAAAGGTTGGAAGAAATAAATTCACGAAGACATAGTGCTTTCTGTTACTGCATTTCATGAATTATTTTGGTTCTTTTATTCTTTGGTTGATATAATCACATAAGTGATTGCATAATATCGGGGTTCGTAGCGACCTTGGTAATTTAGTTCTTTTCATTGTCATAGATTGTTAGTAAGCTTTCGCTGCGGCATGGCGGTCAATTTTGAAGTAAAGTCACAGTAATACTCTTTAAAGACTGCCAACTTAAATACGTCCCACCACGTCTATCCAGGGACAACTTTAATAACCTAAGATGAACCATCTGCTTGTCCATAAGTGATTATGTCTGATGCCTAATAAATCGAAACTGCTGCACAGTCCACTAAGCAATTAATTAAAAAGAGTACAGGATGTAATAACTAGACCTACATAGATGTATAAGAATTTAATCAATATTTTCAATGAGGCTCGGAAATACAAACATACTAGAATGTTTCTTTTTTTGTAATTTATTTATTTATTTTTTTTCACCATTTATCGTAAAACTTTCCTACGGCACACCGCGCGTCGCAGTCGCGCACCAATATTCCGCCTTGTGTATGTCGAGCGATTCCTTCCCCACAAACCCCAACGTGCAAGTTCTCACGTCACGTCACTTCCATGTCCCGCTGCTCAGTCACGCCCACACGGCTCGTGCAATACATTCGATCACGCCACTCGAAAGCTTTGCGTAGCTCAAGGAGAAGGACATTTCCGTGCTGTGATTACAATAGTTTGAGACGTACAATAAAATTAACTCACAAAAAAAGTAATCCCACAATACATTACAGAACAGGTGGATTTTACAAATTTTCGTGTCAATCGATTTTACAAAATAATAAATAAGCATAAAAAATCGTTACATTTTAGAAATACAATAGAAACAATATATATCCGTCGTAAGTACACACAAGCACCATCTAGCCGCAGTTTGACTGCCTTCTTACCAATACGATCTAAACCCTCAACGCACGACGTCACGGTCGAAAATCGCTTGGCAAGTTCCGGCCATCGCTCGTTTCAAACATTGGCGATTCGAGCCGTGCGTCGAGTACCAAACCCTCCAAAGTTCAGAACAAATATAACATAAGTCGCGACGCGCACTGGCCTCGCCGGGAACACCCAACTCGATCAACAAGTCTAAAGATCCTCACACTGCAACTGCACCTGCAACGCGATCGCTCCCCAGCCAGGGCAGTGTGCATCACTCCGTGAGCAGAATGTACCTTCACCGCTTAAAAACTTATAACACGTTTATATAATTCGATCAGGAGATCTGTCAATGTTCGAAACATTTCCGTACCAGCTAGTGACAAACAATAGAAAAACAACAAGTATATAAAATACTATAATAATAAACCTATAGGAAGTTACATCACACTTTACAATCTTTGGATACAAAATCTCACCGGCGCGCTCGCTGCCTAATTCGGCGCCGCCGACGGTCGATCAGTCGAGGTGTCGTACTGAAACCGTCGCATCGCAGACAGCCGACCGGCGTATTGCGGCGGCGAGGACGAATTAAGCACCGAGGGCGCCACGGGCGGCGGCCACTCGCGGCTGGGCCCCGACCTTCCTGTCCCCAGCACTGACCCGCGTCGTTCCAAACTCCTGGGCCCATCCTCTCGAGCTCCCGCCGCCCTACACAAACCGATACCAGTCTCATCGCGAACCGTGTTACACACGACTACAGAAATTTTGAAAAGAAATCGAAAAATTCTTTAACCTCATCACATGAGTCGCGTCAGTCCCACAATTTCATTTTTTACGATATCAAAATTTTGCCAAACTCCGCGCGGTGCATATTGGGTGTCCATAATCTGTTCGATCTATTTCATTTATCTAAATGTTATCTGAAATCCCAAACAAAAGCTTCGAGTCACAGCGATGACATCCGAAATCGCTCCTAATTGCCGACGACCTAGACGCAATCCGTTCATCTCTCCATACACAACACCCAATATGCCGTCACCATTAAACCTAACACCACAATTTATATCGCAATCTATTTTTTTTAACTTAGCCCTTCGTGAACATAGTTCACGCCTAATAACCACCCTGCAGCCATTCTGCGCCTCGCTCGTTCAAGATGGCGTCGCCTAAATGGCATCGAGCGCGCAAAATGGCGGCGAGGTCAAATGCAAACCTATCTAGACAACGCCCTGTCGCACGGTACACTACAGAACACAGTTTGTATCCATCATTCTCATCCTAAGAAAAAACATTTACATGGTGGCCGATCGTGTCCAAATGATCATCGTCCTCTCTCGCATCGAACGACCGCTGGCATCGCGTGCTGCGTCGAGGGAAAAGCAAAGTTGAGAACGCTCATCGGTATCAATATTTGAACAACAACAAGCCACCGCATATCGACACTATACATAAATATGAAATATTTAGGACACAGTATTCCGAAATCGTTTAACCCTACAAATCATTATCCATTACTTTAATATAAACTACAATCGATTGGCAGTATTCGTTCACCTTCAAACTTCGCTCCCTTGATATCTATCGCGTATCACTCGCGGCGTGCCTCCCGAGCTGCGCGTACTCGGCTCTCGACGACGCAAACAGGCTGGGCTCTCACCTCCATCACTTCACACGTGATCCCTTCAACCGTTTACCCTAATCTGTACTCGCGTACACAGCTCGCGGCGTCGGCGCCGACCCTCGCAGCGATCGATACTTATGTTTATTGCTATAATGACCCGCCCATCGCTACGACGCCCCGAAACGAACGGTAGCCAATTCCCTAAGCCCGCAGAGCAGCTATTGCCAATCGGAACGAAACTTCACGTAAGATAACTCAATCGACCGTACTGCACGTTACTGGCACAAACTATTGTAACATCAGCCTCCCGCGAACCGCCTAAATTCCAGTTAATCTTTTTAAAATATTTTTTTTATCCAACACGACCAATATTTTTCCGTACTATGTATTTTTAATAATATTTTTTTTTTTCAATTTCAGGTACTGTGGTATTGCTTATATGTAACTAAAATGAATTTCCTCGTTCCGTTTTGAGTTGCGTCGAGTTGATTGTCGGGTGGTGCTGGTTGCCCAATGGGTCGTTCGTGGTTCGACAGTTAGGTCGCTATTGCAGTGTTGTGGGGCCAGATCGGCAGTGGATGGTGGATGGTGGCTGGTGGCTGGTGGATGGTGGATGGTGAAAGAGTGCAAATGTTGCGACGCGCAGCGGCGTGCGCAGCGACACTGCACCTACACCCACGCGACATCAAACGTAACGTTCAGATAAATTATCTCCTTTTAGCAAAACATCAATCAATATCAGAAATATAATTAAAACTAACGTACTATTATAACTCTGAATCATATTTTTATTATTTTTTTTTAATTATTTTATTTTAAGTTTCACGGTAGTTTTCTTTCATATCTATTTAGTGAATTACTTTAATTGTGAATAACGTTCGTGGAGCGGGAGCGGCGCGGCGCGGTGGCGTCGCCACTACTTCGCATGTATATATATTTATATATCTATCAATAACAAATGTAAGTGGTAAGGCCTCGAAAAGAGTCAATCCTACAAACACGCCACGCCCTGCTGCTGAACAAGAGACGTGCGACAAAGATTAGAAAGGACATCCGCACCTTTACCTTTGCAAAGCCTTAGAAGAACGATATAGGACGACACTTAGTTATTCACGTAGTATTATTGCACACGGATCATTGATAACATTAATCGATAAAATAACAAGAGGAGAAACAGTATGCGGAGTGACGACGCCACGACGCGGACGACTCATCGATATAATAATAATTGACTATCACATCAGACTACTACGCGACACCGGTCAGCTAGAAGCAGTAAGAGGACGAACCAAGCCTTGCTTACGGAGGGGGGATGTTTTAAGAGTTTTGCGTTGGGATCCTGTTGTTCTCAGCGAGCGACATATAATTCAAGCTGATTAAATAACGGAATCAGTTGTGACCGACCAAATTTTTGTTTAATCTGTACCATGAACTAACACCATTATAAATTAAAGCGATAGTTGGCGCTCACGTCCCACTACTTAGTAGAAGATAGAAAAAACAACAAGTTAGCCAGCACAGAACCCTTAAAGGAAACACGAGTTAGTCTGAGGTCAGTGGAATGGAGACGAGGGGAAAGGGAGGGGTGCGAGTGTTGGAGCGAGACGGAGAGACTGTGGGAGAGGGAGGGGAGCGCACTACTGCCTATCGCCGACGCAATCGGCCCGCGACAACTAGCTCCGTAACGAATAGACTATGTTAATATCAACTTTATGTTAAATATTCTCATTGTACATATATTTATCGTCATAACTCTATTGACGGCCGAGGTCGGCCCGTGGCGGACGGACTTCGGCCGGGGGAATATAATTTTTTCTCTTTTTCGTTCTTTAATCTCTCATCTAAATATAAACTCTGTCGATCTTAAACGTCTATGGAACTAAAATTACGCTTTGTACCATATATTGTTAAAATTAAGCCGCGGGGGGGCGCACGCGCCGCGAATGGAGACGGACTGAGAGGTAGATGAGACATTTTCGTATGCGTTGAGTTTACGTTGCGTTTGCGTTGCGTTTGAAGGGGTGGCTCGTGCGCCCCTCCGCCCCGCCCTCCCCCGACTTCTGCCGCCCCGCTCCGCATATATATATATCTTTCATACTATAGACGTGGCATTTTTATATAGGTATTTTTTTTGTTCACTTTTTTCTCTATATGTAACATTTAATCGGACGTCACCAACTTACACCACACTATATAAGATAATGGTCTCCAGAGGGAAGTGTACCGTAAATTAACCTACTTAATAGCGGTTAGACCGGGCCGGGGCCGAATGGCCACGGGCCAACGGTCGCCTATTTTTAACGAGTCAAGAGGTCGACGATACGCTATCCTTTAGATAAAAATCGTTCAAGGTGCATTCTACAGACCCTACATGAGGGCAAAAATCTGTAGAAGTCGCAATACAGGAGTGAGTGTGGCCCTAACAACTAAGAGATACGATATAACAAATAATTATATAACATTGCGTAGCTGTGGATCGTCACGATGCCCGTTACTCGGAGCACTCGAAGTACTCCTCACACCGTTCGGGGCCAAAAAAGCCGAGAAACTAGCTGCGATAAAACTCTTACAACATTAGACTACAACTAAAAACTGAAATAGATTCTCGTTAGCTGTAAACACGATAACTCTGCGGCCGTAACATATCAAGCAACTTATATAAGGCGTTTAAACAAACTGAATGAACGTTGCGGACGATGTAAAAGAACCTTAGGACGATGCAACTGAGTAAGCTGTCGAAAGGCAGTGTCCATCCGAGACTTAAGTTCACAACGTTAGGAAATCACAAATGACATCAACAACCCGCCGTGGAGCTCGACGCTGTGTTCTACGGATCATTTCCAATGATATCCAACAGATACTCTAAGATGTCTTCATTCATAATTTTAACACGAGGAAAATAAACATTCATCTTCAAACACAGCCTTTAGCGTCGTTAGCGGGCAACACTAGTTTAAAACTTACTACAAACATTTTTAATTAGAATTAAAATCTAGTTAATCTTTATATTGATGTTGTGATGCATTCGCAAATTTTTATGAGTATATATATCTGCTGTCCCTT
>DWHO01003881.1:0-11559 GCA_018247575.1 Eurytides lysithous rurik
AGTTCGTACAAATATTTGCCCCGGGTGGGAATCGAACCCACGACCTGCGACGCCGAAGTCAATAGCTGAGCATCTGCCCCAAACGGTCATCAAATAATATAAGTCATATGACATTATTTATTATATATATTACATTAAATTGAAATTAATATCTACAACTGTAGTTCATGCCATCGTAAAAGTTTACTATTACTTGACTTGTCGCTATCCATTGACAATAAAACAGATATATAGTATACAATTATTTCAGTTGTATTTAGAGATTCAGGTATCTCTATAAGGAAATTTCGATAAAATGAAATAAAATTGGTAAAGTTTGAAGTTTGTTTCTCGTTTGCTCGAAGCCCTTAATACACGATAGCTAGATAGCCCGCATAGACTGGGTATACAACCATAATCAGACACCGTCTTGGATGTAGCGACGTTAATTTAATGATATTATTGTTTACTGTTTATTTATAATTTTTGAATCTTTACGGCGTTATTGTGTGTAAAATTCTGTTCATTCTTATTATGTCACATTTGGTGATGTTTGTTCCTTTAGTCTGTCAAAGTCTATAAAGCTTTATCAAAATTCCGAACGTCTGAAAATACTAAGTTCTGCTTAGTCTACGGAAAGTGGCAGCGTGGCTCTGCCGCCAGCTGCTACCGCCAGCAGTTATCGTTTACCATCAGGTTCGTCATCGTTTGCCCGTCTAATCCATAAAAAGCTTACGACTTGTAATGATTGAGAATTATATTAAGCTCTAGTAGAGTTACAACTTGCTATTGTAGTGCCTGGTTTTGTTAATAATGAAACATGGATCTCTCTATATGCATAAAAGTACGTTAAAATAGATTGCGTTTAGTTCTGTTTTTAATTTGACAACTGGTGTCAATATCCATTAATACTTTTCTGCACTTTAGTTCGAGATTTGCCATTAATTTAGAGTTGTCATTAAGTCGTCGTCTTAAGGACAAATATAAATAAGAAAAAAAAGATTTCTGTACTTGGTCCTTGGGTTTGAACGTTGTAAATTGTAGGTTTTCATTAACTTTTGTCTATTTCAAGTAAACTTGTTATTATTAAAGCCCGTATTATCTTTTGCGAGAAATTGTTCAACCCTACTTAAGCATAAAAAAGTAAAGTGTTCTATGTTAGTGCTCCGTTTTAGATAGAGATTTTGCATCTTTGACTGGCCCGTTGGCGTAGTGGTTAGTACTCCTGACTGCAAAACCGAAGGTCGTGGGCTCGATTCCCACCCAGGACAAAGTATTTGTGTGATGAGAATAGGTATTTGTTCTGTGTCTGGGTGTTAATTACCTGTATAAGTGTATATTTAAAAATATATAAGTATGTTTATCAGTTGTCTGATTGCCCTAGTACAGATTCTGCCTAGTTTGGGATTAAATGGCAATGTGTGAGATGTCCCATGATATTATTATTACTATTATATTATTATTATCTTTAAGCTTTCATTACAAACTTATTACAATATTGTGTATATATTATATATATACACAATCAAAAAACCTGAGTTACATCATGTATTATTAAAAATTTATATTTATTAGCTCATTACAAAATACACGAAAAAGTATAATAAAAGAGGAATAATATATTAACAAAAATTTATTTTATTTGTTGACTAATTGACACATGTATATTAGTTATATACTTTTCTTGTAAATACAATTGGTTTACAAGTTCTGGAATCATTCACAACTTCAAAGGGCTTATGTTATAATAGACGTCTATTTTTACAGTGGTCTGCTATAAAAAAAAATTCTCAATTGTATTGCTAATTCTTAGTATTAATTATTAGTGATCTTTATAAAATAACGACTCACTTGAAAATCTTTTAGGCTAATTTATTTCAAACTGACTCAGTACTCCGTTAAAGTGCTCTCATTACATGATCTCTAAACGGTACTTACTATTTAGAGATCCAAATAGCTACATCTTTGTGTCGAGTATTTTTACATACATTGAAAACATCGCCCTTTAGAGAGCAACAGAGTGAGTTAGTGTTTTAGCAGGGAATTAGTAATTAACTAGAAATCGACTGATATTTAGTCAGATCGACTTGGCGAAACAGTCTTGAAAATAATATTTACATGATAGTGTATTCCCAAGGTAAGTGGGTACTTGTTGGGTAACAAGGTAAAGGCCCGGCAAGTATAGCAGTGTAGGTTATGGCAAGTGAGCTTTATTTTGTTTTTATAATATAGACAGGCCTGTTTCGATTTTTTAAATTTGATAACCGAATTGATCATGTTTAATTATCTATTTAATTATTTAATAACTAACCAGAAACTTACTAATAAGAAAGATTCAAACAAACGGTTTATCTTTTGAAACTATAACATGCCACTAATGCCTGCCTTTTTGTTATTTAAATTTAATATTAATTCTTTTTTAATTTATGTTAATTATCTAAACCATACATGTTTTGTGAATCTAGAGTGGCAAAAGCTCAATGTCATTGTGATTATCTCGGTTCATTTTAGAAACAAAACTCTAAACGAAATGAATAGATTTGTTAGTCTTTGGTAAAGGAAATACTTTTTTAAATAGGTGCATTCAAATAGACAAAATAATTTACCATTTTGGAAATATGCAAATGTTGTTCGCTGTATAATTTTTTTCCGTATTTCATTATCTCCGCTCTCGTATAGTTGTAATAATCGTTACTTGCACATGACGTTAATTATATTTACGCCATGAAAAGGCAACTACTGAAAATGTGTTGTCAGCAGAAAGTAACTATTTTTAATAATAGGCTTCGCTAGCAAGTTATATATAAAATAACCGAAATTTTATAATAAAATGTGTTTAATGTTTAGATTATATTAAATGTATTTGAAGTGTTATTTAATGAATTAAATGTATTTTAATCTGAAGTCTTCCTATAATAGAATGAATAATAAACCGTTGATGACTTTGTGCATGTAGTGTGACTGTGTAAGTTTATTTTGGATAATTGCCATCGTCTCAAACAGTTAAGCTCAATAGCCTAGGGCTGCCTTTCGTGTGTGGTTTTAACATTACTTTTGCTGCGGGCAGAGTTGATTGTCAGTCTATGGCTACGTGTTTGTCTTAAATAACCTCAAAAATTAAATAGGGATACGGTAAGTTGGCTAGTACGGTTAACGAAATTCACATAAAATTAGTAGGCTTTATTAATTTAATATTTGGTATTCGAGAAAAGTAGTATTAAAAGTTATTAGGAAAACGTGTTTCAAGTTTTTATTTTATGTGTGAAATGAAATTTTACCTTAAAGATATCTCTATCGTGTCATCTTATAATAATGTATAGAATAAAACAGTGTATTAAGTAACTTTTTATTTTCTTTTAATTAAATAACTATGATATACATCTACAGTACAAGGATTGTAATTATGTTTAATATATAATCTGTAAACACGAATGTGGCTTTGGTCGGTGTTATCGATTGAATTATCCCTTTTTTTTAATCTTAAAGAAAGAACTAAACTTTAATGTTAACTTCTGTTAAGAACGATGATTTATTACCTTTAAACTCAGTAAGCTCCCTTTTCTCTAAGTCGGAAAAGTTAAAAGATAAAACAAAACTTGGAAATGACCTTAAAAGAAATTAAATAAAAGGACTCTTCGTCACGTTGAAGATTTTTGGAAGTACTTTCTTTCCATAATAGTTTCCTGTTAGCTGCGAAATGGACTATAGCACAATTCCTTAGGGTACATTTTATAAAGAGTTTGTTTCGTTTTTTTTTGGAGGACAAGGAAGTTGATAAATGTGCTATTTATCATGGTCGTACTAGGGTACAGACAATGTTATAGGTAACATTGTGACGTTTTTATCACGTGAAACTTGTACAAAATGTTTCTTCAGCGATACCAGTCCATACCGGTCATTCATTGTAAAATTTGTGCTTTGAAAAGTATTTAAAACTAAAACGTAATGAAGTAGGTAATAATGAGAATTTTCAGCAGGTTTTTTTTAATGTTTTTCTAGCTCGTGCTTTCTATTTACAATGTTCAACAATTTTTATACTTTTATAACAATCTCTTATATTCTTCCCTAATAGTGCATGATATACAAAAACCACTGACAAAGTGAGAATCAAATTTTCATGTTTCTGCTCTAGATGCGGATTAGCGCATTTACTACATTTCAATGTTATCTAAATCAGCTCCAGTAAGAGGATAATAATCATATTTGATTTTACACACCTTATGTCCAACGAGACCATCTTAGAAAACAAAACAAATTATTCCCATTTTTATGGAGTAAGTGTAAAACGTGCAAGCGACCCATCTGTTTGTAAGAGATAAATGCTTCCTATGGACATTCGCAACATTTGCAAATGTGTTGCCCGCCTTTAAGCTGGGATTCAAAAAGAGAGGGAGGGAGGGGAAGGAAATGGAATGCAGGAGTGGGGCACCGGCCACCTCGCTTTCCTGACAAAACCCGAAAGCTCTGATACTTCCATTTCACACCGATTTTCTGTCGGATCAGGAAACTTATCCGGATCAAGCCGGTCCATTCGGCAGTAGTAAGAGCTGTTGCGTTGCTCTATCACCGTTAAAGGCAAGAATCAAGTGACAGTTACGAACTAGGCAACAAGTCAAACACCCTTTTTTATTTTTATGAATTTTAGAATTCACAAGTTTAATATCAAAAATTTAAGGGATTCCTCTATAAATAAAGGAAAATGTATATTAATATATTTTTCCTGTGTCGGTTGAATTAATTAAAATTATTAAAAATTTCGCTGTATGTCTCAATATATTCAATGTATCCACGATTTTCACTTTCTTTTCTTTCATAGCCACTCGTCACCGTACCGTAATGTTTGACTTGAAAGCTTTTTGACATAAATTAATGGACTTGAAAGGAGTTACAACCGTTTCGAGTAGTAAGTATAAATGTGCATATTCAAAATACGGAAATGGCTTAAAATACACTTAGTTTCGATGTTTTGAGGTTAAATACTTCTAAATTGTAATAATCGCTACGTATAATTGGGGCTATTAAATTTAATTAATTATAATTACAGAAGCTGTTTTACTGTAATATCATTGGTGACCGTCCGTCTTGGGAAGACATACACTACTATTAGTAATTATAATATAATGCAAAAATGCGCAATCATTATGACATTCTTGTTGAGTATTTAGGTTTAGGTTTCAATATTACAAACCACTGAGTACGTATAATTGAATCAATATGTCAAATTCGATAAAAAAGTGTTTTAGGCGGCGGGAATTTGTATGTTTATTCGTATTATATAAATTGTATTGGATAATTTTAAGAGCTGATCAACCAGAAACTTGCATATTTAGAAAAAGATAGAAAAGATATTTTTTTAAGATATATGTGGAGTCCGTAAACCCGAACAGGCTGGGAATACTCACTTGGTGGGCTAGTGCCCACCATATATATGCTGGTCTTCTTACTTTACTTATGCACAACTTCAATCGCTTATGTATCTAAATAATCCAAACCATTGCGAATTGTCTTGGAAACATATATACTCAATAACAATTCCGCAAAGCGGAAACAGATTTTTCTTTTTTCCATCTAGTTTTTTTAAGCTACGTATTTTTAAAGATTGCTATGTAAGAGTATGTACTAATCTTAAGGACAACAACCGTGTCCCGAAAGAATCTGCGTCGCGCGTTTTCAGGGTGCCATATCGCCTGTATAGCCACCGAAAAAGAACAAGAGGTATGACCTCGATGGTTCTTAGGCCGACTCTGGGGTGCTCGTAGATTGTTTCTGTGGCACCTTATCTTTTCTAGAGCTGGCAGGTGGTTCTGGACTCTTGCCTCCTCACGCTAAAAATAAAATGACGCGAGAATCCCAGCTTCTAGGTCACAGGCCCAAGAACCTGCTAACAAGTATGTTGCCTCCTTGGATATCGTCTGGTTGCCCCTTATGGTCCGAATCACCAACACCTGCGAGCCATTTTTGGAAATTGCAGCACAAGGATAATGCAAAGAAGAGCTACATGAACTGCATACAACCTCTTCAAGTTGAGTTTATTTCGCCTGTTCTTCTCAGGACCGAGGTATTTTTTCCGAACAGGTAGTAGAATCAACAGACGGCAAAAAGTGATTGTAAACCAATCCAATTTTGAATAAAGTATTTTGACTTTGACTTAGATTTTCAATAATCTTCTTTAAATCCGCACATAACACCATTATGAATAAATATTACTATATAATAATACCTTATAGCTGAAAAAGTTTGAGAACCACTGCCTACTTGTTTATTTCAAAGTCAAAAGAATGCAGTGAGTTAAAACATCCGAACCGTTCAAATTCGCTGACAAGAGTGAATGAACTGACTGAATATTTTATGAGTCTAATCGCTAATGTACATAATAGACACGCCATTCTATCTTATATGTATGTATTATTGTAACATTGGAATACTTTTCCCAAACGGCGGTCGAATTTTTTTATTTATTCAAGAGCAATATATAACGTCAGAAAGCTTTTAAGTAACAAACGCCCCGTTATTTATGTTTCAAAACACTATATTCTTCACGTTCATTTTCGGTAAGCGTGGGGACTATTAACGCTGCTTTAATGTTGCCCGAAACATGGAAATGTTTTCACTAAAAAAATCCTATTTAAACGATATGTTAATGATTTCGTTAAATTTACACGTATTCGTGAGAGTTGTGTTCAGTTGTAAAATCTTTACATTTAATATTTCGACATCAAAGGTAAAAAGAAATTAGGCCATTTTTATCTATTTCTTAAAAATAGATATGAGACGACTACGTACATTTAGTTCGTTTGTTACCCAGAGGTTTATTCGTGTCAGAAGTTTATCTAGTCAGCGACTTGTGACTACCAATACCTACCAATAGAACATGTCAAAGATCCTTAATATATTACTGAGCTAAAACAAAATGTTAACACCAAGCCACATAAGGCGTCATCATACTTCTTTTATGTTCACACACTTTTTTAATTTCATTGTAATTGATCAAAGAAATCAAAGCTTTTTATGATCCAACTAAAACAAATAAAATCGCTTCAAATTTTTGTGCAAGAGAGATGGTTCATAATACCGGTGTTGCTATAGAGGTTTTCTGTGCTGTTTTTGATATTCCTACACTTGGAATAATTTTGATTTGTTTTAATTAACCTTTAAATGCTTTTTATTTGATTTTATTTTATTTCGGTTATATTTTATCTCCATTTGCTTATTCTGACTCGCTTAATAACCGACACAATATATAGGTATTTGTTGGAAAGAGTTTTTCTAATTTAGAGAAAAATGAAGCAATTTTACATCATTTTTAACAGTATAACTCGTCATTCAGATTGTATGTGTGTATATGTGTATTGTTATTTTTAATATTTGTTATGTTTATTAAGTATATTGTTTATATAATTATTTGTTATTTGTAAACGTACCTACCACAAATTATCTCGGTTGCCTACTTTATACAAATTAATTTAATTGGTTGACTGGGCGCGAATGCCTAACAGCATTTCATAATACCGCTTATTTTAAAATCCATATGATTTTTGCCATAGGTGGTTTATAACAATTAAATTTCACTTCCATACACTATATTTCAGTTAATAAATAATTATGTATGCAAAGTTACAATTTTTTTACACAAATCAATAATAATATTTCATTATATTACATTCAGAAAACTATTACGCTATTAACTAACTAGCGAAAACAGTTATATTTTTGATTGGTTCATACATATTTTTTTCTAAACAGTAGGCTGAAAAACGAGCAAGCGGCTCATCTGATGGTAAGCGATAAGCGCCACCCATAGATAATTGCGACAGAACTTGGAAATGAATTTTTGAAAGAGAGGAGGAGAGAGTGAGCGGGAGGGAGTGGGAGGATCACTGGGGTGGTAAGGGAGGGAGGACGGGAGGGGCCTCCATGGCAGGGGTTGGGAAGGGAGTGAGATGGGTCACCGGTCACGGAAACGCGGAAGTAGAAACACTTCCGCTTTACGCCGATTTTTTGTGAGATCGTGGTACTTAACCGGTTCGTGCAGCCCATTCAGCAGCGGGAGTAGCTACGTGGCTCTACCATCAAAAAAAGTTACCTCAAGTTTGTTATTTTTTGTAGTTGTGTACAAAAAGGGATTGCAAAATATCATTATCCGTTACTGTTAGTCAGGTCAAGGCTGAAAAATGAAGAAAATATTTAAATCTATTTAGAGTTTTGTAACGCATTTACACTATGTGTGTGTATAAGAATCGGAGATCTAGATATTGTAGTCAAAGGTTCATTTAGAATAAATTGACAAAACATCAAAAATATTTCAAATATTTTACATCGAGATCATTTTTTTCCTTAAATTACGAACGAGATTCCATATAAGGGATATCAACAGGATTTGAACATTTATTACTATACTATCCCCTTCGTCAAATTTAGGAAATTGATGACGAAAGAATTGTCTCGCATTTATGAAACAATTTACGATTTCACTTATGTTTTTTTAAAGGATTTAATTTCCTGCTTGTTTTGAACAAGACTTGATAAACGAGAAGTGATGAATCATTGACTTCAAGTGAATTAAGCCCCTATTCGTAAACGTCTGGTGTTTCTCGCTCCCTGTGGGGTAGATAAATTGCAAAAGTGAATGTGTTAGCAGCCTGACCTCGCTTAAATACTATACAATATGTTTCAAAGTGTAATTTAATTTGGCTTAAATTATTCTTAATCCTATTTCGAATGCCACTTTTACTATGCGCGTACTTTACACATTATTATCAAACAAAAGTTACAATTACGAGCAATAAACATGTTATTATAAAAATTTTAGTAATTGTTTTTTATCTTTATTAATTTATATTATTTGTTGGAAAATAATATATCATGAAATACAAGATATATATAAATCGCTAGTATTACTTGACTTTCTTAAAAAAAAACCGAAGCCAACACAAAACCTTATTGTTATAATCACATATTTGGGCCACATATATTTAGTAAATAAGTTTTCCTGTTACCACTAAGTTTAAAAATCGAGACAGATGACAATTTTGTTGCGTCAGAAACATCAGGCTGCGGAGAGTTTTTAACATGACAAGTTTGCATAGTCGGTATTATTCTTTTATCTTATTGGTATTGTTATCTTATTGGTATTATTATCTTATTGCTATAATTATCGTTACCTTCGTCAAAATAACGACCATTGAGCGTACATTTTACACTTCGCACATTATTATTAACATGTGTAGTGAATGCGAAGTGCTCCTGATTGCAAAGGGTTTCGACCAGGTATTTGTTCTGTGTCGAGTTATTAATTATCTAGATAAGTATACATTTAAAATATATAAATATATAAGCAGGCTCTGTCTAGTTTGAGATCAAATGGCAATGTGCGAGACGTCCCATGATATTTATTATTAAAATTTACTATTTACTCGTTTCTGGGACATGAGCCTCAAAGCTTCATCGAAGTACAATAATATACATTTTTTCAATGGTGGTGTCTTGTTTTCGTATTTTAAACCATTTTCATCACCACAGTACATGTTTATTTTTTTTTGTTGTTAACATACGAACTACATAGGTGGCCGTCTGACGAAAGTTTTTTTAAAGGTTATTTTGTTCTTTATTAAATTTATTAACGACCTCTTGCTTTGGCGATCGAGCGAGGAGTGTCGTTGGTCGGTGTGTGATTGTTTCTAAGTGACGGCCTGTTGGTGTCAGCGAAGTTATGGTCCACACGTCACGATTCCGCGATCTTACTGGAACTAAAGTAGGATAGGAATGTGGTATGTACGATGTGACCGGCAGTCTTAGAAATAGAATAATGTTTAATGTTTTCTTTAATGCATTGCATATCAAGCGGCAATTTTTTTCTCGTCCAGTAAAGTTTTATTGATATAACTTTAGGAGAAACAAAAAAAATAGCTCAAAGAAAATTCATGAGGCCATTGAAATATCCTAATTCCGATAAAGAAGATGATCGGATTCTGTCTTCTAACATAGCCGTTCAGCAGTTTTTATCTTTCCATAATAATCTCAAAGTTTTTTAGCAAGTAGATTTTTTGTAATACAGAAAAACCTTTTCCCTTTTTTAACAATTTTCTCCCCTATTCTATTGTATAAAATATTCCCCTATGATATAAAATTTTTGATTTGAAACAATTTAACTCAATTTAAAACAAAAAATTCACGCGTATTATACGCGTACAGAAAGAAAAAAAAAATGTTAAGCCATGACAAAATTGTAGAGCCTTAGCTTAGTTTTCATCAAATGAAAACTAAGTTAAGGCTCTACATTTTCATTATTTTTTAATATTACCTATGGATAGTTCAGTGTGTGACTGTCATTTATATTAATTACATATCAAAAGAGAATAAACGTTCATAAAATCTAAATTTTTATTTATGTATTTATTTATTTACTTACACGCTTAACAGTACTTATATTAAAGCTCTTTATTTTCTTTTTCAGTTTGCAATGATTTTAGAAGTGTATGCTTTTTTTATATTCGATTAACACACAATAAAAACTATTTATATAAGATTCATTTGTATCAATATCATACAGCTTCGATTACTTAAAGCCAAATAATTAAGCATTATAATATATAATAACAAAGTACAAAATGACATTTAAAACATTTGAATGACACTATATTGTAAGCGCTCTAAATACTAAATAGTCTTTTATAATTGTGTAGCAAACAAGAAAGAACCTTTCAAAATCCAACTCCTTAACATAGTTTTATCGTACAGCATAATTTGCTAGAGTAAACAGGTATCGACTCTGCAAAATCGTATATACTATATGTCGCATCGTGGAAAAATAGAACATGAAAATTCTTATGATGTAATTATGTACATTCTTTATCCATTTTTAATGTACCCAATTATATTGGCTCACAGAATCAATAGCCTCTTCAGACGTTAGCCATAGAGTATTAACTACTAGCCAATATTTGACTCTGTAGAGTAAAACTGTCATACAAGAGTACTCCGTAGACTGACAAGAAAAAAAAAAAGAAAACACCCTCAGTTTACGGACTGTTTTTCTCTCGTGCATTTTTCTCAAGTCGTGACAGCGATAAGTCAGCGATAAATGCACCAATACTTTAAAGCACATTCAATGATTATTAAAAATGGTCGTAAATTTTCAGTTAACATTTTTTTGTTAACAGTAGTTTTTATTTGCATTATGATTTGTTTCCAACAATTTACTTTCCATACAACTTTTCCACAATATACAAATGTGTTAGAGCCTCAAGAGCTTTTTGACATGAAATATTACTGTTGTAAGAAGTTACAACAATTCTATGGGCACAGATGTGCGTTTATATTAGTCGAAAGGGTTGAGTTCGACGTCTTAGTAATGTGTTGATGTACATAGCAATAGAAATAGTTTGAAAGTTAAGTTTAAGTTTTTAAAAGTTAAGTATTAAAAAAGCACGTCAACTAAACCGACATATCAGATGTCAATCACCTTATCATCGCATTTATACTATAAGTAATAATAATAATAATTATATCATGAGACATCTCACACATTGCCATCTGACCCCAAACTAGGCAGAGCCTGTACTATGGTGATCAGACAACTGA
>DWHO01003882.1:0-11559 GCA_018247575.1 Eurytides lysithous rurik
CCCGCGCGCCCCTTGCTCTCACGGTATTGGAGAAATCAAGTGTTGCTATTTGCAAAAATTTTTGGCCCACCCTATATAACTTATTTGCTTATACGTGTATTCTACGCATATAATTACAAATCTGTTCGATAGATATTAATATAATTTTGTGTTAAGTTTATTTTAAATACATTATTGAATAAAGTTCGAATTTAGTATATACAGGCACACACATTTATTCAGAAGTGTCAGAGAAGACAGAATTAGTAATTTGTAGTACGAACGCCTATTATACGGTTCAATTTTATTAACAAAATGGAATATGAAAATAAGTAAGATTAATTTTTATTTGGTCATATCTTCAGAGTAAAATTATCTAAGCGGTTAAGTAGTAAAAATATCTATTTTTCACAAGTTTCAAAAGTATTAGATGTGAATTTTAATGTCTTCAATGTGCCTGCATTACGCATTATTTTTTGTTTTCTTTTTTGATCGAACATTTTAGATTATTAATCATAGTATCAGTTGTATTAGTTGGGTTTTTCAGATTGGTTAGTAATATTTATTAAAAATTAAAAGAAAAACTTTATGCACAAGAAACACAAACATGTCAAACATAAAAACAGCTTGTAGTTGATTTCCTTGATTACGATTTACAATAATGGCAGATATATTTAATAGTGCTTCTATAAGTGGAAAAAAGTAAATTGAGCCGATAGTAGTGGAGCGTCTTGGCGAGGCAAAAGTTTAAAGATCTTAAAGCTAACAACATTTTGCTCGGTTTAGATGGATGATTGCCTCAGAAACTTTTATTTAAACCATTTATTCCTTTAGACGGCGATGCAAGACGGGTGCTTCTTTTTTTTACTATCAAGGAATTTTATAAAAAATATTGCATCTCCTTTTAAATATATTTCTATATCTTATATCATTCTATAAACGTGGTACAGTTTTTAAAGACCACTTACTTTCAATCGTATAAGACAATGGCTATTTCGTTATAATTTAATTCTCAATTGCATTTCATAGAGATTCAATAATTAGTTTTGTGATAATAATAATTACAAGTCTTGGTAATTATTTACTTGAATATATAGAATCTCGTTACGTAACATATATAATGCATGTTTATATAAAGCCAGTGTAAGAAATTCATTAACAAGGGACCAAATAAAACAAAATTAAAACGAAAGTACTAACACACGCTGAAAAGTAATTGGATAATGCTAGATCCTATTAAAGCTCTACTAATCTATTTTTTAGTGATGAATAAAATTTAAATGTATTTTTTTTTCTTACGTACTAATGGATACTTTTATCACAAAGTTCTTACGGTAACTTAAAACTCGCGAAATGCGTCGAGTTTTCGCTGTCTTAGTACTTTGTGGTATTCACTCGGCAAATATGGCCCAGGAGGTCATAATTTACTCAAAGTCTCAAGCACCAGGCGCAAAATTAAAGGGATCGTTTGTAACGCCAACCGGGGTCATTATCTTTTGAACTCATTCTTATGAGGTGTATGTGTAAGGAATATATAAAAAGGTGATAGGGTGGGATTAATTAAAACATTTGTAATTACTACAGAGACAAGGTTTCTATCTTTTTGTATATACAAAACATACGCGATGAAGGATCATTGGGATGGAATTAAAACTTATCTTTAAATAATTTTAACCCAATGGAAAAGTTCAAGGTAGAAAATGTAGAATTTGATTATGTATTATATAATAATTACATTTCTAGCATTCGTCGAGTTTACGTTTACATGCGATAAGTACGCATATATATTTTTTTACGAATTTCCAGTTATTAGCAAAGTATATCTCGGAAAGATTGCTTTTGAAATGTAACGCCTTACTTTATTTAATTATCTAATTACAATAACAATGTATGTAAATAGTATCTTCTAACTACCTATTTAAAAATATCTCATTCTAGACATTATGAAGCTTTACGAAACCTGCTTTTATTTTTGAAATAATTTGAAATAATTGTTAACAAATTGAGATTGTTTTACCATATTCACCTAGTTCTAACATACGTATTCTCTATTCTAACATACGTTTATACGTATTCTCATCATAATTTATATATACGTACGTATATGTAAAGTCAAAACAACAATCTTAGCAATTATTAAAGGGAATCTTACAGATAACTGATGATGGTAACTGTCATTAATCTTTTGAACATCAAGTAATGGTAATGCTTCTTTACTTTCCACATAGAGTTTGCCTCAGTATATAAGAATGGAGTGTTACCCGGATGGCACAAGATAGGAAAGTACAAACGTAATGCTAAAAGCTTTTTATTAAAAAGTTTATTACCAAAATCACGCTCGAAATTTCTTGTTTATGTTAGGCGCTTTTGTTTATTCAGTTTATTATAGCAAGTTTCTCTTTACGAGTTTAGCAGAACGAAAAGTCGTTTTATGTAAAACATCCTTAATTTATATACATTATTGCATCGACGTGGAAGTATTTGAAATGAGATACAAAGAAAATTATTCAACATAATAAAATTTTCTTTACATATAATTAACAAGATGAGAAAATTGATCGGTTTCAAATCAAATCAAATTATATTTATTTAAATAGGCCTTTACAAGCACTTTTGAACGCACTTTTGAATCAGTCATTTTTACATTTTGTTCATGAGAAAGCTACTACCGGCTCGGAATTCGTCAATATAAATTTGACCAAGAAATGAACTATTATTTCTTAAGCTAGAGACATGAGAAAAAAAGAGAAGAAAAGTAATGAGAGTGAATACATAAAACATTTTGCATATGGATACGTTATTTATGTAGAATAATAAAATTACAGAAATTACAGAAAATGACAATGACAATAATAATAGGGATATTTATGAAATAGGAGAAGTAGAGAAATAATTTTAAATATATTTTTTTTTAATTAGAAAACAAAATATTGTAAACGAACTAGTAATTAGATATTATAAATCATCAAACGGGACACAAACGGGTGATTTAAGATTTCCAAGTAAACGTCCCAGCCATGAGGAAATCAGAATTCTTAAAAAGAATTAGTTTCCAAACAAAGCTTGCAGTCTCTTAATTCTTAGTAAATCGTCTTTGATTTCTTTCACAAGATCGTTATATAATTTTACTTTGTGTTGCTACCTATGCAAATTTAAGAACCTCAATTTTAACGTGTGGATAATTTAATGAAAGGATGATTATGATACACAAATATAATGTGAAATGATATGTTTCGAAGAAAATTCGAATGAACGAAAGGACAAGTAAAAAATATGAATGGATGATTGGTGAAGAGAATAATGGAAAAGTCAAGGGAAATCTCAGAAGGACTGATATCGAACCGGATTGGTCATACATTTTAGGGAAATGAATGTATCCGAAACCGCCAAACATTTTCATGTCCATTATACAAGTAAATAAAGAGGTTTGTATATAGATCGTTTAAACCCGTAATTTATACATGTAATGACTGTGATTGACATTAACGCAATTAAAAAATAAATATTTTAAGGTTTTATAAAATCTTTTTAGGTAAGTGAAGATATATTGCTTTTTGTAGGATTTTGTCAAGCAATATTATTTATATATTATTATTATGTTAGCGCCAATTAATGATTGTTAAATATGCTTTATGTGGAAACAAACGCATTTTAGGAGGAAGAGCGGTTAGGGTTCAGTAATGATTATGGCATTAATATAAGCCGAATATTGCCGCCTGAATTCAACTCCAACTAAGTTGACCGTAAATAATCCCTAACTAAGTTAAAGTACGTCTCACCACAACTGAGTTCAACGATTTCGCATTATAACACCTGAACCAATTCAAATTAAGGAAAGAACAGGCGCTTTGTTTGCGGTTTAACACAACTCGATATGAACAATATAATTTCAAAATAAACCTAAAACTTTCTTAATATTAATGACTTTATAAGAAGAAAAAAAACGAATGTTTAAATGCAGTCGAGTTTGAATAATACTTTTTTTAATTATCTACTTACTCAACCTTTTAGAACACACGAATGCTTTTTGTAATGATTCAATTATTTCAATAATTTCGTAAAGCATATTATCTTATCCACCAGTGATTACAGTCTACGTAAAATTATAATACTTAGATATAATGAAAATGTGTGATATTATAGTATTGCAGGGGATGGAGCTGCAAAATTTCTAAAGACGGTTGCTTAAACTATAACTTGACAAAAGAAGAACACAAGAACACAAGTTTTAAATATCTTTATTTTGGAGATTTATCTTTTGAACGAAACAACATACTCACTACTTCTAACTCCTCTTATGTTGGATTATAAAAGTGTGCAATTTTATAAAAAAAAAAAACAATTATTATGCAGTAAATTGAATCCTTATATAATGCAAACAAATATTAAAAATTTATATGGCTTTCTGTTTTTATCGATCGTTATCGGAAATTGTTTTATGAGCACAACTCAATGGCGTTACATAAATTACCTTCGTAGAAATAATAGTTATTTCGGGCAGAAAAATAAAACCTATTCTAAGTACACCGTGGAACAATAAATAGTTAATAGGTCAAGCGAAGGCGTTAGGAATATCCGTCTGAAACAGATAAGATTATACGAAGCAAAAACCCAAATGTAATTCTACGCTAGCATCTTTATCTTAACACTTCTATCATCCGTATCTTCAATCTCCCTTCATCGTTTTTCTCCGCTGCTAACTTTTTATGAACATTTTAAATAAATCATTCACAGTTACAATTCGCGTTATCATGGCGTTTTGAAAATGAAAAATTGAACGTTAATAAATTTCTTCCAGTGCATGATATCTGGCTTGTGAAGCTTAATTTGCTAACCTTGAAATCGAATTTTCTCCGGCGAAATAATAATATCCCGTAAATATTTCGAAAGTTTAGACGAAACCATAGCTGAATGTAAGTAGATAGCATACGGCAGATAGCAGTGAGCATACGGTTTTAAATTTATCAAAATGTTTTCATAAATACAAATATATATATATATATATATATTCCAAACGTCAACGTAATGTCGATTTTTCTATGTACATACATATTACACTGTTAAAAATAATGTCTAACATCATCGTATTTGCACGATACCAAATATTTTTTTATCTTAAAAAGTTATCTTAAGTGTTTAAATTTATTACATAAAAGTGTAGTATGCTACAGAATTAGTATGTTTTATTCTTACATTGCAAATTTTTAAGAATATCAACTCATTAAGCATAAAAATGTTGCGAACTTTTAAATTAACTAAGGGATGGTGAGAAATACTACTGAAAAGCGAAATTTGCCCATTTTGCGTTATGACAAATGATAATTCTGTCGTAAAACAGTAGGACCGGTACTTAAAATGCGCGAAGAGTTGAATGCAAAATATTAAAAATGTACTCGTATTTATTACATTTCCACATTCATAGCGATTGCGATGCACGGGTACAATATAATAAAATAGAATAACTCCTTATTGCCAACAGAATTAGCTTCGTGTCAAAATGAGTTTGCGATGAAAAAAAATCAATCAGTGTATTTTTTTTTAATTAAACTTTTTAAGATATATGATGTACATATGCATTTTATCATTATACATCATTGACGATATATGTTATACATATGCATACTGAGTACATTTTGGTAGAGTCACGCAGCAGTTACCGCTGTTCCTGAATGTGCTGGCTCGATTCGGATAATTACCACGACCTCACAGAAAATCGTCGTAAGTGCAAGTATTTGTGCATTCGCGCTCCGGTGAGTGAGGTACCCAGTGGCCTACCTTTCTTCCCTCCCTGCCTCTCCCAAATTTCCAACCTTAAAGGCTGGTTACGGATTTGCAAGTGGTGATGGTTTACCATCAGGTGAGCCGACTGCCCGTTTGCCACCTACTTCGTAAAAATATGCGGTTCAGAGATAAACGAAGATGTAACGTCAAATTTATAGAAGTTTATTGTGTTTAGTTCGTTTTAAAGAGATGTAATGGTTATAACAACTATGCCCAGTATTTGGACTACTTGGCTCTACGCTGTGCTTGTTAACTGGAGATTTGATACGGTGTAAATGGATCTATAAGCTCAGTAATTATACTGGCGACATTGCTTTAAACCGTAATATAGAAGTGCTTCCACGTTACTGCTCAGCAGAAAATAAGAGGAAATGCTGCCCTGCAAAAAGGCAGACTCTACGAAAGAGTCCCACCGCATTAAAAAGTTTTTACGATTTTCAACTAAATAGAGGGTTGTCAGAGCAACGAAAAAAGTTTCGACTTGCCCAGTAATCTTTTCGATTCAAATGACAAGTCATTATAAAAACTATCTTACGATATTGTTTCCCTGATTTATTTGGTTTAAAAAAAAAATTATAAGTTTCTTGTTTGGTTTAATCAGACTTTATTACGGTAAAAACGTGAATTCTTAAAATATGAATCTAATTATTTTATCGCGTTTAATTTTATTTAAAGTTTTCTACTTTACAGAGTTTATGGTCATGGGGAAGACAAACAGAGCACGTTATTTAAAAATAAATTACATATAAGAAGCAGGCGAAGTTTATTACAAAGGTTAAAATGAAACGCACTCATTCCACTTTTGTTAAGCACGCGTCAACGAGGATTAAGTGGCGCCGACAAATTGTCTCGCTTACTCGATTTATTTCCGGCCTTAATCCCTTGAGCTGATATAAGTTGTGAAGTACCTAGTGTATCAGTTTTATATACGCCGATAGAGTTTTTATCCCTACTCTCGTTTACCTTTTTGTAGGATACCTAAGCGTATACGCGAAACTCGCTCAATATTGTGACCTTGTACCGACATGTTCCGTTTGAAGAGACCGCAATTTTCCTTCGTCACCATTTAAGTGCTCCACATTTTATAACACCCGAATTCAAACCAAACACGTATAGCATTACCTATTTTGGGGATTGTGAAATCATTCTCGCTTAAATATAATATGAAATGTACGTTAGCTCAAATCTCTATATAACTAACAAAGTAATAAATATTCCGTTAGTCCGCAGTTCATTCTGTTAACTGTTAATTAGATGCTTGATTGTCAAAGCAAGACGGTGAGGGTAAATATCAGATATATAGTAATGTTGTGTAAGTGAAACTGGAGCAATCATTTTTTTTTATTTTTCAAAGTAAAGTAAAGAAAGTGTTCTCAGAGTCGTTGAGGAAATATTTTAACGTATTTTTGAAAAAAATATTAAAGCCAGGGGTTAAAAAGTACTCACAGTAATTTTATATTGTAGGATTTCTAACAAAATTCTTCGCAACGTCTTTCTGCTATTTTCAATTACAACGATTCCGATACACCAATAGCTTGATCTACTCCTGCCAAATTGAAGTGAAATAACGCTTAATCCAATTCACCTATAGTTAATAAATAACAAACAATACCCATACGAAACAGACGGGTGTGTGTCATGTAAGGGCAGACGGACCCTCCTCAATGGCGTCCGCTAATGGATGTCACTTGATATTTTCCGTGATGTTTATAGCGCTCTGAATTTTCCTCGCGAAGATTTCCCAATGTTTTTCCTATGTGGCCTCATTTTCGTAGGAAGGAAATTCTCGTTCATTGTGGTCAACGAACACCGAGTCTTTGTTCCAAGTAAAATAATTATACCTTCTAATATTGAAGCTTGGAAATAAAAAGAGACATGTCACTACTATGGCCCTAATTTGCGCGTAAATTTAGTATTTTTTTGGAAACATGCCCCGGAGTCATCGTGGCTTCTGGGTTTAATTCCTATCTGGTGTTAGTATTTTGTGACATTGTGTTTTTCTATATGCTTGTGTGTATAATAAGCGTGTGGATTACAAAGACTTCATAAGAATAGGTAAAGGCATTTGGAACGTATCGAGCTAGCAAAGAGTAAGTTTGACAATGGGACTACTATTTCCACGAATCTGTACGAGTTTAGTGATTATTAATTTCTACGCTTCTCTTTTTCCAAAATTCGCAAGGGATTTAATGTTGAACGAGTAAATAGATTACATTCCTTTTCTCTCGGATCTTTATACCAGTTTAGATTATTGGGTCGTAAATGTTTGTTATGGTTTTTAAGTTTTAATTTCATTTATTGTCAGTTTTAATAAAATTAATGTTCCATTGTTAAATTTAATTCCCAAATGCTCAGTCTTATAAAAGGAAATTCGGGCACGGGCGTCGTTGTTTACGGTTGGTTTTAACATAATTAAATCGAGTGCTAAAAATGTACAAGCAATTAACAATGTGAGTGATACAAGGTATATCAAAATTGTTTGAGCAGCTGTAACATTTTTTTAGCAATTATATTAAGATATGTAAAAAAAAAAATTATGCGTTGAAACCTTAAATTTACAATCAGGAAGTGACAACTCATTAAAAGCTCTGCGTGACATTCTCAATTTGAAGTTAGTACAGCTCAGCAAACTTCTGACGTGACTTGTGAATGCAAATATGTGAGATGACTTTGCACAAACTTGTAAATACATGTCCTTTTATGTTAGAAAGTTCTAAGCGGTCTCCGTTAGGTCTAATAACTATTTTTTTTAAATACGTCATACGTTTGAACATCACATTGTCAATTTAATTAAATTAAATTGACCGGTAAATATGCTTGTCCTTCCTTTACCTTACATTAATTTGATATTAATAAAAAAGCGTTTTATCATTAGAGGTCTTCGTTTTACAGAGCCGCACGCTATGGTTACTTAAAAAGAAAATCAACTCTAAGAAGCTACTATTGTCAGTAAGTAAAATAAACCTAAGGATGTTTCCATTAATTTTCTTGCATCATCAGTTAATGCATCCCTCCCGAGTTTTTACTCAAAGTTAAAGATGTATTAATGTAATTAAATTTTTGGCACAAAATTATGGAAGAATAAAAGCACTGATTTTGATTACATTTATCTATTTAATGTCAAAAAGGACCTGAAATTTTATTGATAGACAAAAAATAAATTTATCGTTTCTAATTGCAATTTATGGATTTATTCAATTATTTTGGTTTAAGTCATACCACGTCTAATTTTTTATGGAACTTTACAACATATTATGATATTTGTTTCTCTCTTGATGTATACACATAGTGGATAGGTGGTGGTTAGTTAATAGTGCATTGTTTATTTGATGAATTTAATACGAAAAAAATATTTGTCTTATTTTTAATATTACCACGAAATTAATTGTTTTTATAAAATTTCTAATTTTAATTAATTCAAACTAAATAATCGCATACATACATTATTATACAGTTTTGTGGTAGTAATGTAATTATGTGTAATGTGTAGTAGTCTAATTGGATTTGGATATAATTTTATTATTGGACATTGTACAAAGTCAAGAATTTTATTTAAATGTGAATCATGACTGTGATAATAATTTTATTTCGAATTAGCTTAGTGATGATCCCTTAAAAGTTCCCAAAAACATGTTTAAAATAAAAAAAAAATTATTAATAATTTTATAACATTGTAGTATAGGACGTTTCCTGTTTAAGTCATAAAATCAATTCATGTCAGGATAATAAATATCAGAAAAACATTGAGAATAGTATACTATCAACTTCCGTAATTATTCCATACAACACATGCTAAAATTCTTGCTTTAAAAGGTTTTAAATATCGCTTTTATTAAGCGATATTTAAGAATTATTTTTAAATATTAACAATAAGTGATATTTGTAAAGTAGTTAGGCAGAAGTTGTTCCAAAAATAGCCAACTAACTACCATCCTCCACATCCTGTAAAGTATATTGTCAAAGTCAAAGTCAAAAATACTTTATTCAAAATTGGACTGATTTACAATCACTTTTTGACGTCATTTGATTCTACTACGTGTTCGATGCGATGACTTGATGAAAAAATATAGAAAAACGTAAAAAAAAAAAGAGTTAAATACCCGCTAAGTTTTTTCGCCTGTTCTTCTCAGGACGTCAAAAAGTGATTGTAAACCAAACCAATTTTGAATAAAGAATTTTGACTTTGAATGACTTATTTAGTTTTCAAGTTAACATATAAGTTTTTTTGGCTTAGTATTTTCACAATTCCAATAATTTTAAAAGGTAAAAATTTCCATTTAAACTCGGCGCTTATTTAAGTTGGGTTAATAATATGGACATCCAATTTTATTATTCTTACTGAATCATCCTCAGTGACGTAGCTCAGATAACCGGAAAACAGAAACAAAAGCTCTCCTGGCTATGAAATATTATTAAGATAGGCGGTTTAAATTCTTTTTGAGGCTATCGAGGCAGTCAGGTAATCGTGGGTGGTAGCTGCTGCTGAATGGGCTTAAACCAGATAAGAACCACGACCTTACAGAAAATTCGCACGGGTGGACATTCATATGCAGACACAAAGATTTTTTTACATTTATCCAATAAGTAGTTTTTTTTTTCAAATTATTTTTTATATTTTTCTTACAAATTCTTAATTTTTTCCAGTAATAAATATAGTTTATGTCACTCAGGGAAAATGTGGCATTCTAATAGTGAAAGATTTTTTGAAATCGGTCCAGTAGTTTGTGAGCTTACTCGTTACAAACATACAAATCTTTTCTCTTTATATAATAGTGTGGATAAACATGTGACAGGACTTATGACCCGACTTGGCTTGGACTTATGACAACAAATATTCTATCTACGTATGTGTGTATATGATACGAACTAAAATATGAATAAAACTCGAAATTGTTTTTTATTTTTTTGTGTCAGTTCTATTGCCCAATATTGCGGCGCGAACAATCCGACCTAATTCCTTCCTCACTTATTTTCCCGGCAATGTGAAAAGCACTTTGCACCAAGGAGGAGAATTATCGAGATTCAAGCCTCTATATCCCACCTTTTTAAGCCACTGATAAGCAGATAAGCAGACATTTTGGGTCAGATTTGCCTCAAAATCCACTTCCATGAATATATTCCACTATGCATTCATAAATAAGAAGTAGAAGTGGTATGAAAATATTAATCTATTAAGATATCGAAGTAGATACACTTTGATGTTTAATACGTAAGAACTATATAAATAGAATATAGTTTGCGAAGGTACGCTTTGAAAATGTTACAAGGATATGTGGCGAAATCTTCCAGTTACGTTAAACAATTATAATAACCATAATGTAAACGATAACGTACTTGCGTACATTAATATTATTTATTTTCTTAGATTTTTTTTTTTCATTAAATAGGAATCTCTTACAGCTAAACAGAAACTTTTCTGTAAATAGCATGTTATTTAGGAATTCGATATAGATTAAAAATATTTTGTAGTATCTCGTAGATATACAGCTTTGGCCAAAAGTTTTGCGCAACTTATAAATTTTATACGTGTACAAAATGAAAAACAAAAAACATAGTCTATTGTTTAAGGTTTAACTATTCGGTCCCTAAGAAATCAACTATTAACTAGATCGTGATTAGCAACTTAACATCTGGTCCAATAAAATTTTTCATTTTAACATTTTTCTATTTGTTTATCAGTTCGCTACGTTTATTTATTTATCAGTTACTCGTTGTGTACACATGTTATGTACCAGCACCAACGCATGTCTTCGCCCCGTGACCAGCATCACCTTACGCAGCCCAAGTCAGCAGATTAAG
>DWHO01003883.1:0-11558 GCA_018247575.1 Eurytides lysithous rurik
ATCAGGAATGAGTTCATAAGAGGGAGGCTGAGAGTAGCACCAGTGACGGAAAAGTTAAGGAGTACAAGACTACCATGGCATGGGCATGTCATGAGAAGGGAGAAAGGGAATATAGTTAAGAAAGTTTTGGACATGAATGTGGATGGAGTGAGAAGTAGGAAAGTGTGGATGGATTGCGTGATGACCGATAGAGGAGTATGGAAGAAAAATACATATTATGCCGACCCCACCTAGTGGGATAAGGGTAGGAGAAAGAGAGAAGTAATGTTATAACTAAACAAAAGGGCATTATCGGCAAATTTAGTGTGTAGAATTGTGGAAAAACCCTCAAACGTATTTATTTCAAAGAAAATATAAACAACTAGTTATAACTACTTTCAGATTACATCATTTTAGAACTGTATGTCGAAGTACCAGTTTCTTTTACTATTATCAGATTTTAATTTAATAGGATTTATGTTTAGATAAAGTAAATTTTCAATATAATAATAAATAGCTCGTCGAATTTCTCTTGTACATAGACAAAATAATAATTTTTCATTGTAAACAGTTTCACTTGTAAAACTTTGTCGAAATATATGGTCTGGCTAAAATATAGTCTGCTTTTCTTCATATGGTTTACCGCAAGCTGTTTAACTTTAATAAAAAGAGCTGTTAGAAAGAGGGAAGAAGTTGCAGGAAGGGTGAAAAGGTTCAAGTTATTTTAAGTATATATCGATGCTAGCAAGCATAAACGTAGTAACCAGCAAAATTGTTCACCAGACATACGCCAATCGACACGGTTTAATTTACTGGTTATGTATTTGTATTGATTTCCAGCGTCGACATGTTTATACTTTAAATAAGTATATATATTTCAAATTGACTTGAATTCGAGTGAGGTTAAATTATTATTTTAATTTAATACGCAATACCTACGTATGTATATCCAGATTTGTTTTTGTTTTGATTTGATTGTTCCAAATGGCACAACTGTATTACTATCAGTTTGGGGTAAGGAGTTTAATAAAACAACGTTTTTTATTTTGTGCGATTTATTTAATTTTAACAGTTATTATAAGATATTTACTTCAGTCATCTTAAGTTGGTATTGTTAAATGTGTCCCTTCAGATATTAATGACGCCTTAATTTTCTAGATGTTCTAACATAGACAATATTCAATGGGACACGTTGTATTGGGATATATTTAACTTAATCTCTCATCGGCGTTCATCCACATAATTCTGAATCAAAACAGTATAATTTTACAATTTAAGTAGGTAGATATTACACACTATTGTTCGTTTATAAATTAATAGGTAACTATTTATTGCAATTTGTTGTTTTCAAATAACATCATGTTTTATTTCTTGTAATATCTAATTTTATCGTGGTTCTTATTCCAACGTCGTTTCCTCTTCATAAAGATTACAAAGAAACAACCAAAAAAAAACCTAGTTCACTTAATTCACTTAAATAACATATTAATCATAATCTGTTATATATTATAAGTACATCTACTAAAAATAAAAAAATAAACCTGACGATGAACATACCCTTATGTAAAATACGTAAGATAAAAATTACAGTATAATATAAAACAACGCATTAGTTACAGTAACAAAAAAAGTTAAATAAACAGGACGTTTAATATTAATGGAATGTTAGGTTTGAGGTTTTATTTTTTGTTCTCGTTATTTAATATTACAATACTCTTCGTTACATATAATATTATTATTAACTATTCAATAAATATCATCAGATTAATATTTTGACACTCACCCAAACATACTGGAGAGGCGCTAATTAAAATTTAATTTGCATTTTTCATTAATCCAAAAAATTATATTAGTCTGTAAGACTTATAAGATAACAATTTATAAATTTGAAATTAATATTTTAGTCATAAATCACCGAGTCTTAACTACTTG
The DNA here is from genome assembly GCA_018247575.1 of Eurytides lysithous rurik. Classification (NCBI taxonomy): domain Eukaryota; kingdom Metazoa; phylum Arthropoda; class Insecta; order Lepidoptera; family Papilionidae; genus Eurytides; species Eurytides lysithous. The sequence goes on from DWHO01003883.1 coordinate 1,912, forward strand.
CAATAAATATTATATTATTTTGTAACAATAATTAAATGTAAATTTTAAAATTACTAAACAGTTATCACTGAGCTTTTAATTTAAAAAAAAATTATACTTTTGTTCACTTTAGCGAAAATTACATAGTAATTTGAAATAATTTCATTAAAAATGTTTTAAACTCTTTAAAGAAGCAACAAAAATATGTGCTGCAGATGTAATATAATTATATATGTAAATAAATATTACATGTACATAGATTTTAGATAAAGAGTGCTACATTCACACCATTACACATTTCATTATTCTATTCTAATATTTAAATCCAAGATTTTTTTTTTATAATTATAATAACTACATTTATTCGTTATCTATGGTCGCGAATATTAGAGAACAATTTTTCGTAACAATAATTGCTTTAGTAGAAATAAAATTTTCATGATTTATATAAAACTAAACCAGAAATTAAACCATTAAATCGATCTGTTTTAAAAATAACAAGAAGAGTAGAAATAGAGCGTTGTAAGGGTTTCAATAAAACTTATAAAATTGAAAAACCACTACACAAAAAACTTTCAGTTGGTTTTTTTTATTTTTTTTTAAATATAGGAGTAAGTTTAATGTCACTTTTGAGCAAATTTTATAATTTACTTAAAAATGAATAATGCATCGACTTGCAATATAACGACATTGAGAAGATTTGAAAAAGAATACTTACATTAAGTCTTACTCTAGATATAACTCGTACTTGAATACATTTAAATAGTGATAATTATAGAGTAAAATTTCACTACACATCTTAATTGTCTGTACAGTGAATGCAAATAGCGCACGCATACAGATGTAGCTAAATAATTCTATTCGATTAGTCCTAAGAGGCAACCACTATTTTCATTACGATGTAAGGAAATAAAACCTCTGTCGAGTCAGCATTTTTTCGTATAAATTTCTAAAACTAACCCGAGGATAGCTGGAACTAAATTATTTTATTGTCAAACAATGTAATTTAATTGTATTTCGGAAATTATTTAAGATATATCATTCTATAAAAATTTTGTAATATGGAAATGACAAAACTTTGAGTGATTGTATTTGCCGCCCCGTAGAAATATATATTTAATAAATACTGATCGAGGATTAATAGTATTTTGTACCTAAAATACGTAATATACAAGTTCTATAGAAGGTTTCCAGATTAATTTTTGACATTATTTATTTATTATTATTTGAAATTGCAAACTATGCGTGTTACAGATTAAAAAAAAACTCTAGATGATTTTTTTATAACTTCAACAATAATAAATATGTTTAAGTAACTAATCGTACAGCGTGGCAAAATTTTTTGTATGAATAGTTAAACACGCTGACGAGAGAGGAAAACACTACAGTGATCCTTGCAACCCTGTGAATTCTAAACCTGTGAGATAGTATCCAATACATTTATTAAGTCAACCGAGAAACACAGATGTTATAAAACAATATCAAACTCCAGTCTCATATCACACCGAAACTATACTAAGAAATAAAAAGAAACAACAACAAAAATACCATTATGCCAGTAAAAAAAAATAAAACAACAATGTATTATTACAACAAAGTGTAAATCGCAAAGAAAACATCACTGCGTTGCGAGGAATGTTTGTATTCTGCATCCGTGTTTCTACGGTTGAACATCATTTACTTACCGTAGAAGAAATCTTAATTTTAGTCAACGCTTTCAACTACGATACATCCCTAATGAATTACTTTTAATAATTTCTCGTAAATTAACTACTACTGTATATTTATGTACATGTTTTCGAAAATTGTTAATAGGATCATTCGAGACTTGATGTTTATGTTGTGCCCGAACTTGCATTTAGACACGTCGCATTCAATGTTTGGCACAGATTATATTGAGCGGTCAAGCACCAAATAACTATGCAAGCTAACAAATTGTATCCGCTGCAGTTGAATTAATGATAAATATAGATAATGAAAACAAAAGTATTATCACATGCGAGTAGATAAAAACACATAATTTATTCTTGTCTTTTAAAAATTGTACTACGTTGCGAATTATTTAATAAAATAAAATAACTTATATGTTATAATCTACTTATTAATATAATATACTTTTCGTGTAAATTTGATAACAATAGATCGTGTTGCGTGCATAAAGCATTAATGAGTCACACAAAATTACTAACATTTCATTGCATTTAATGTTTACGTGCATATTATACCAAAATGGCGGGTGACGTATACTTTTCGCGCCATTTCGTAGGGTGGTCATTTTAAAGCGAACGACCGCTCTTCCGAGTCGACAGTACAGGCGAATCAAGTAATGTAAAAACATTTTGAAATTACAAAACTGAAAATCCGCCATCAAATATTAGCGCAATGTTCATGCGTCATTGTCTCGGCATTTGGTGCAAATTATTTTCCATTTATATTTAATTGTTTGGTATTCGCTTATTAAAGGGCAGAGGATTATAATAACAAATTTGCTATTTTTGTCATATAAGATGGACTGAAATTACATTGTTTTAACTCTGCAAAGTTGGTTTGTATATCAAAGGATTGTAGAGACCACCGCCCGCTTTCTTGTTTTTAGCTATTTTCTCTTCAAAAATTGTTTTTTTTTTGCATCAAAGCTATTCGAAGTGCGTGCGTGTGTTGAGACATATATTTTTGCACAAAGAAGATGTGATGAAGACGCAGACATGTATCCATTTGCCCAATTACTCCAAAAGTATCAATCAGAATTTATAGTAAGTTATGAATTATCACTAGCGACGACCGATGAATGTCATTTATTCAATACATAGTTGAGAAAAATGTTTAAGTGACAACTGTTTTTTTGTGATTGAGAGTTACATACGATCAAAAGATTTGTTAAATTTCACCAAGACGAAATATCCGTCAGGTTGAGTATACATATAAGAAAACCTACATTTCCTAAATCGCTATATTATGTAAAGAATAAATCGTTTTGAGCCCGAAACCAACATCTCGTATCGAGACTGATCTCCGATTTACATTTAAATATTCGTTTGTATATTAAAGTCGTTAAATAGAATATAAGTATAGGGTAAACGTATAACCAAAATTCTCATTATAACGTCAACGTTTGAATATTTAACAATAAATTGCGCGTCTGTTGACCGGTCGGATAATAAGCAACAGACAATTCCCATCGGCGTCGAAAAACTTCAACACCTCGTTAGGTTCCAACCCCATTTTTTTTAATTTAATTTTTTTTTTATTTTCAGACATCCACAAAACAATTCCAACACGTTCCACTTTCAAATGATATGTAAATTAATAATTTCCTCTACCGCACCACGCTCGCTTGGAAAACGATTGACATTCGATCAGTATGTTATATCGTACCGAGGTCAACAGCAACGCGAAAGTCGTCAAAAACAAAAACAAAAAAACCTAAACAAAACGGAGAACAACAAACAAAAACAAAACAACAACAACAACGTCGTCAGGTGCCCTCGTTCAGAAGTAAACGCGTTGGGAAAACTAGCGCTTGTTTCTATCGCGTTAAGGTTCAATTCGTCGATACAAAAAAAAATCAAAATACCAACGAACAACAAACCGTCGACGCAGACGCCCGCAATTATTATTCACTGATGAACGCACACGGGAATCTAACCCTTAGTGCGCAGATATTAAAGGCCATTTCGTCGACAAAAACAAAAAAGACGCCCCGAATAACAGGTAATAACAAGGGAAACTGACTCTTACTGCGTATACGTTAAGGTTCGGAACGCCGTAACGGTGTACAGTACATAGACAACACGCGCACGGGAAACCGGCCTCTGTTGGCTAGGCATTACGGCTCAGATTACAGGTAGCAGTCGTTCGGTCAGTAGACCCAGGCGACGGGCACCCACTGCGGCGAGGTGCGGAGTCGCACGAGGGCCGCCTCCAGCTGGGCGAGAGTGTCGTCGATGTCGTTGTTCACTATGCAGAGGTCGAAATGGTGGCCATACGTGCGTCGCAATTGCTCCGACTCGCGTAGAAGCACCTCCAGCGAGCCATCGTACTGCCGTGGAGAGAGTTCACACAACGTTAAATCCAGCAACGGCTCGAAATATGCACAATAAAGGAGGGGGTGAGGAAGAGATGCCAAGAAAAAAGCGAGATGCATTCCTTCACAAGAAGTGGAATACAAAAATAAGAGCATTTATTATAGATTGCCTTAACCATACCGTACGGAAGCGGGAAGAGGAAAGAGGTAGTGACGTAGAAGAACCTCCAGCGAGCCATCGTACTGCCGCGGAGAGAGTTCACACAACGTTAAATCCAGCAACGGCTCGAAATATGCACAATAAAGAAGGGGGTGAGGGAGAGATGCCAAGGGAAAAGAGTGCATTCCTTCATAAGAATTGGAATACAAAAATAAGAGCATTGATTATAGATTGCATTAACCATGCCATACGGAAGAGGGAAGAGGTAGTTACTCTGCAGTATATGTCTTAACACTTAGTCGATCCACTGTGAGCTGTACGATTTCCGCAATACGAATGATACTCAATATTTAAAATGAAATTAGTCTCAAAATCGTTTAAATGCTCAATTATATTAACAGTTACATTTTCCTTTAATGGATTTATTATAATAATATTTAAAAAAATCTTCCCGATCGATCGGCTAAGTGTTAACATTCAGAAGATGTCAGAATTCGATTAATCTTCGTTAATATTGAGAGGATAGACAAAGATAGGTAATGTAGGTACTTAAACTAGTTCTTGAGTTTAAGTACTCTCTTCAGTCAGGTATTTATGGTTGGCACTTTGATATGAAAAAGGCTTAAAGTTTGTTGAGTTAGTTTTAGTACGAGAAAAAAAAGGGAAGGGAAGAGGAGAATTGAAGTTAGAGTTAGTTAGTTAGCTACTCAAGTCATCCAAATTGTTTAGTCGGGCCATAGCAATACAATAAAAAGTAATCGACTGAAGATCATCATTAAGAAGTAAGAGAATAAAGGGGGAGAAATATAAAAAAGGAGAATGAGTGACATTTATTATTTTTACATCATATTGAGTGACGTTACTCCCTCGGCCTCGTGTCGGGTGGCGCTGTGATATGTAAAGAAGCATCGAAAAGAAATATTTTTAGTAAGTGAGCAGATTGAGAAAGAGATGAGACAGTAGGAGTATGACAGAGTCAGTACTCACGTCGGTCATGTTGCTCAGAGGTGGCGCGGCGACGAACACCACGTAGGGGGCGAACTCGGCGGATCGTAGGACCTTGAGCGCTTGGGGCTCCACGTCCAAAATGGCGACGCGCCTCTCGGCGTGGATGCGTCTGATCGTGTCCAGCTTCGTGCCGTACATCGCATCCTCGTGAGTGCCTGCAAGGAACAGAACATGTAAATGATATACCGTTTGACACTCTGTAATTCGTGTTTCTAAACACATTAAAAAGAATAACTATTCAAATCAGAGATCGTCTAGTGATCGATCGATCAAAGGAAATCCCCCCCCTTCAATCGATTTGGACCACTAAACGATCGACTTCGACGATTTCTTCAAAGAGCACTTATACCTCTATTCATGGAATAATATAGTAGTTTTACGACAGTGATAGTTATGATTTTTAAAAATCACGTGTTTGACATTAATAGCAACAAAAATAACTATATATAAATAGTGTTTGGTCGTGTACGTGGCCGTGAATGTTTTATGTGATTGGTCCTATAAGTGGTCGTGTTTTATGGTCGTGAACATTACACTTACCGTACTCCAAGTATTCGTTAGCAGCGATGTCCGCCATCATCTCATCGTGCGTCACGAAATAGTAGTTACGCCCATTCTCTTCGTCGGCGCGCGGGGGACGAGTCGTGTCTGGAAAATTACAAATAAAAAAAAAATGTTAGTAATGGTTTCTAGTACTCGCGTAAAACGTTCACGCTGCTAAAATAAATAACCTATTAATGTAGTAATTTGCAGTTTTAATTCTTTTTTCTCAAGTTTTATTATGGCGAGTGTTAAGAGAAGCTAATTTTATACGGATAAAGAACGAATTTCAAGGATACTGTTAAAAAGATACGATATTTGATTTATTTTTGATCTTATTTTATTTGTATTATTATTTGTATTGTACATTTAACAATACAAATAATATACTAATTATGCGGTACATAGATGATGTTAATAAGTATCCAAATTAAGAGAAACACTAAATGGCAACGGGAGAGTAAGACAACACAAATAATTTTATGAATTTTAATAAAATACAAGACACTTATGTTTGTATCATCTTTCGTATATTTTTTTTTATAGATTAGGCTGAAAAACGAGTAAGAGGCCCACCTTATGTTAAGTGATAATCGCCGCCCATGAACACTTGCAGCATTATAGAACTAACAAATGCTTTGCCAGCCTTTGAGAAGAGGAATTTTGGAAAATGGGATGGAGGAGGAGAGAGGAAGCGAAAGGGGACCCCACGGAGATGTAGGACCAGGTAGGAAGGGAGAGGGAGGAAGGGAAGAGAAAGGGAGACACGCCCCGTGTTGGGCCACCGGCCACCTCACTCACCAGACGAAACGCGAAAGCAAAAAACTTCTACTTTACGCCGATTTTCGGTGAGTCCGTGGTACTTATCCGGTTCGAGTCGGCCCATTAAGCAGCGGGAGTAGCTGCGTGGCTCTACCACCGTATCGATTCGTATATTATTTATTCCAAGGATATTAATTTTATTATTAGTATTTGGATAACAATCTTTAATTTTTTTTACTATTATAAACGTGCCTATATTACCGTAATCGTATAACGTACCTTTTCAGGACCACTTCAAATTTTACTGACAGAGAATGCCTTTGGCAATAAGTTTGCTTCCATACTTTTTATTCATGCAAACATTTTGATTGAATTTGAAATATTGGATATAGGTAACTGAAATGAAATTGGCTTCAATTTTCGAACGAGCTCAGTGAAAGTACGTAATCGACTAGCGCTCGAATATCGATACATCTTTTTTGTTACGAACTAAACCAAAAAGTAGTCCGGCAATTTTCAGAAATTTTCCAGTACGTTTGTTACTGTGCTCGCCTATAGAGGCTATGTCTGTAAATTGTTTCATTTATACTTTTTCTATTGCTGCAGGCTGTAACTAGTTGGATAATTCAAATTCATCGGGTAGTGCAGATGCACCATATAGATATATAGTATAATTCACATGTAGACATGTCTAATGATGGAGTTGGCCACTTTGCCTTATAAAGTTTAAATAAAAAGACTTCGAAGTTAAATCACACCGGTAAAAGATGTATACACGCTTTTATTAGATTAACCACAAAAGGGCTGATGTTTTGCCACCGACGGCTTAGCAGATAATATATAAGATTTAGAGTTATAATAAACAAACCACTGCGTCGGGATTGCAAACAATTGCGCGCGCTTAACGTGACTTTATATTGCAATAGATCTAACTAGATAGCAGTGGCAGGGGTTCGGCTGATTGGAGCATTGGGGTGGGTCCCCATCATCTCTTGAGCGAAAACTAGACCAACTTATGGTTTATATTTATCGGTGATGGAACTGCCATCGTGGACTGAGCTATTCTCAATTGCGACGTCTAACCCGGTGACGTTGGGTTAGTGTGGACGGCGCTTAAAGTTATTAGTTTACTCACGCGGTATGGGGTACGCATACTGGTCGGGGTGGCGGGCGATCAGCGTGTTCTTGATGTGACGTCGCCCCACGCCGTGGGCGCCCAACAGCACTATGGTCTTCCTTTGGAACGCTGCGATGGAAATTCCTTTCTCGATTAGCGATCGTGAGTATATTGTAGTGGCCTCAGTGGTGGTACGCGATAGTACGACAGAGTGACACGATGACGTCATGTTATCGATTAGAATAAAGTATTAAGAAAATCCGTCACTGTTTTTCACTTAGAACAATATTACAACGCTTATCAACTAGTGAGCAGTGGCGGTACTACCATACAAGCCCAAAAGCTCGGCTTGTCCTACTACTTTAACTTAACAGCCTATAATGTCCCACTGCTGGGCACGGGCCTCCTCTATGCAGAGGGTATAAGGGCACAGACCTCCACGCGGCCCCACTGCGGATTGGCGGACTTCACATATTTAAGATTTATTTTTTTTATTGTTTCTTAAATATACAGGTTTCCTCACGATGTTTTCCTTCACCGTTGAGCACGTGGTAAATCGGCACTTAAATTTGCTAATTATAAATTAACAAATTCATTGGTACCGGCACTGTGTCGACTGATCTCAGGTTGCTCGAGTATATTGAATTAAAAGCGAGCGCCCGGACACTGAGCTACCACGGCTCTCATATACATAAAGCCAATGTCTTATTAAAGATTCCTCCAAACCACCGCTAGATGACGTTGAAAATTAGCTGAGACCGACTTTATAAATATCCACTCGACGCATGGATCATCTTACTTTTCAGGCACTCGGATCAGCCCGGAATGCCTTGTCCCAACCAAGAAACAACAATACACGGATATTTCCCTCCAAACAATTCGAACCCACGATCGCTGATGCGTAAAGCACGAGCCTATACTACTAGGCCACAAACGGCACTTAATTGTGATATATTAAAAAGTTAACCTACTTGCTGCCTGATGTGGTTTGTTAGGAGTTTTATAAATAAAACTAGTCACGCAATCAAATCTTACAAAAAAACGACAAAGTTCCACACATTACCTTCTTGGCCCTATAATTCCCTCATTAACCAGAGCTTTATGATGATATATGTATACAGGGCAAAGTGTAAGGCATATATGTATATGCCTTACACTTTTCCCTTACACTACCCACACACCTATAATTTACGCTACAAATAAAATAAACACAGATATTGTGTCAAAATCATATCAAACATAAAATCTACATATATTCATACAAAAAAACATTACACTTTCACCGAATGGAGAGAAATTATCTTGGTCGAAAGCAGTATATCATATTCTCAGTCGGATCTTAATAGCTGACATAATAAATACTTTATCATTTCCATTTTGCCGGAGTTCGCACTTCCAGTGTCGTGCATTGAATTTCAGTAGCAAACATTACCGGAAAGTTCTTCAAGGCTTTAATAGATTTACGAGTCGAAGTGGCCATATATCTTAATAATTAAAATGCGTTGTTGCAACAATAGTTGTTGAATTGCAATAAATACTATATTAAGAAGGTAAAGTGGTAAGACGAAGTCTTGTGCCTTAGGGTAAGCAGCACCCTTGCGCAGGATACAGCTTTCAAATTAGACGAATTCAAAATTGCTTGACACTTCGTTGCACTCGTCACGTAAATATATTACAAGAATATTTTTACGTAATGTGTTCGAAAAATAATCTTTCAATTATTATGCGATAAAATAGTTTTCAGCTTTGCGGTTTTTCACTGCGTCTCTTTTTTTGTTTTACCACTTGCAAAATAAATATGAATTATTCACACTTGTACGGTATCACATGCCAGTCACATGCATTGCTAACAATAAATGTCGTATTGTTAAATCCCACGGTACCATGGAATCCGCTAACTTAGTACCATGTATCGCAAGCAAAATTTTTATTGCATTATTATATCGTTCAGCATCCGAATGATCTAGGTTACCTGTTACAGATTTAATTAAGGATCCTAAGCCGTCTATGAGACCTCTTCTAGCTCTGCTAGGTTCTAAACTTTTCAATTTCGAATT
>DWHO01003884.1:0-11558 GCA_018247575.1 Eurytides lysithous rurik
TATCTATATAAGTATATATTTAAAAATATATAAGTATGTTTATCAGTTGTCTGATTGCCATAGTACAGGCTCTGCCTCTTGGAATCAGATGGCAATGTGTGAGATGTCCCATGATATTATATTATTATTATAACAAGACTAAACATGTTACGTGTTTTGGGCAATCGTGTGATAAAAAAATTTGCGTTTATTTCGACACCTGACATGTTCCGCCACGAAAGCATCACCAGGTGACATAATACATTAAAATAAAACACTCAATTAAACTCAATTATTAATGCTCGCTGTAACGAGGGAAAGAAACTCACATAAATCTCTTGAGAATTTCGAACACACGACGTGTATGTACATTTATGCAAATATATTTCATTGAAATTATGAATATTCATTAAATCGCTATCATATAATGGTCAGAAGCGTATAGTGCCGTAATTAGAAGCGTTTTGTCATTTTAATGGAAGCAAAGAATACATTATTCAATTAATGCGTTAACACGCAATAATTTCGAAGCTTTAACATATTATAAACATATTTCTTGCCAAAATGATCAAATTGGGAGAAATGATAAGACAATATTACAGTTTAAAATAAAAATTAACATTTTTTTTTAAATATATACGATTCATGTAATTTATAAACGGCTAAAGGCTTTTAACATATCTATTTGAGACCTTGAATATTTTTTCTAGGACTGACGTTCACTTTTTTTATTAAAGCTACCACTAGATGGTACGTATAGGTGATTAATGTTTATTAGTAAGGTAACCTCAGCATTCTAAATATCATCAACACAATGACGCGTACCGTAGATACTCGTACTTTTTTAGTAATAACTTACCACAATCGATGCAAAATGATAAAAAAATCGATAAATATTTTTCATTTTAACGTATTTTAGTCACGAGTATTTGCGAACGTGCATTTATGAATTTGTAAAGAAAAAATAATGCGATGGTAAAGAAAACATTTCTGTTTCATTTGTTTTTCTTGTCTGAATCCAGTTTTGGAAGACATAAACGTGTAAAATATGTTTTGAAAATTCAAATGTGAGTTAAATTAAAGTTCTCTTAAAAGAGATAGGAATATATGGGTTATAATAAACCCCATGTATTTTTTTTCTCTATTAACTCTCTATAATTTTGTCTCTCTTATTAAATAGCTATTTTATAATTATATTCTCCATAATGAACACGCTTGCACTAGGCAATTTATCGATGCTTAAACCCCTTTAAACCTATTTGAGCACTAAATTAGATTAGAACAAAAATATGAGTTTGCCAATCATACGTACCCTTCGATTCAAATAGAGAACTTTAATAAAAGTTTAAAAGAATCATAGTGAAGTTAAAAAATACAAACTTTCGTTTTAATTTGAATGACTTTATTTTATGTTAGAAACGTGTCTATGCCAAAGTAATTGTTATTTGTGATTACGCCACTAATGCTTAATTATTACTCCCGTTTGATAGAATAATTTTATATACTACTAAATGAATTGCAGTGTTTATTGGTGCACGTTTAAATAAAAACTTGTATCAAGCAAAGAGCGGTGACGGAAAGCGGTTTACAAAATGATTTACGCAATTTTTTTTTTAGTTAGATACCCTACTACATTGGACGTGCCGTCATCTAATGCTAACCTTCTTCAGTTTTCTCCCTTGTTGCACGCCATAAATTTTATTAATATTGTATCGGAGATTGATTTATTTAATTGTAGCCTGCCGGAATACACAAGAGCAGAATATAAATTTGTTAAAAATAATGTATAAAGTATTAAAATAACCAGTAACATTGCCTTCTCCTAATATGTAAAGATGTTATATTAGTGTACACGCAAATAATTAAATAAACTTAATAAACGCTTAATTACAAACGTTATTAGTAATGTTGGCTACATTTTTTAATGATCATGTACTAATCAAACAGTTTTGTTACAATTTTTTTATGAATTTGAGATACATAATTTGTTCGTAAACAAAATAAAATAATATTTCAATATTTTTGTTTTGTATTTACGCGACCCCTACCACTACACATTGTTTAAATCGAATAAAAGGCGCAAAAATCCGTAAATATTGTCTACAAACAGTAAATTTTATCCGAGTTGCGATTAAATGTATTTTTGTAAGAGATTTTGCAGTCTGGTTTTGAACTTAAAAAAGTGGTCTAACTTAATGATTTTTTCTATTTACGTGAACACATTTTATCACATTTCTATTTCAATTAAAACTCCACTTGTCCCAAAGAACTCACGTTTATCGTTATGGAACGGACTGAATCTGTAAAATACCCTAGCTCGTTTTATAATAGTCAAACATATTTTTTGTCTTACATCCTGCATTGACGCGAGAAATTGAAGCAGAAATATTTCTTTCTCCATTGTTACGTGAAAATATATATAACACAAGACGTTTAACATAATACATTTTCTGGTTTAACCTACGTACGTGCAACGAGTCAAAGTATTATTAATCGAGAATGGAGTGCCTAGGGGAAATATCATAGGTTCGCTTCAGCTTATCACTTAAGCCAATGACGCGTTTACCGTTGGAACCGTCTTTGATCGTGCCGCGTTTAATTTGTGGTAAACGCACGCAAATGTTCTAATGTTTTCACGTACTTTTACGTTCCCACGCTTAACAAGTGACGTATAACTATAGTGCGCCCGAGGGACCGGAGTGTTAGTCGTAAAGGCTTTTGTGTTTGCCATGCAATGATCTGCTGTGAGAGTTACACACTTAGTACTTTTTAATTTCAGTTCTAGGATTTTAACGTAAAATTTAAAGTATCGATAACTGTGCAGTTAGCACCTGAGAATGCATTTCAATGCACTATAGTCGATTAAGATGCATAATAATATGCATTTAAATTTTTAAGCACAATATTCTTATAGTATCCCTTAGTCTATAATTTTGATAGTAAATTATACTGCTTGTAACATTACTAGCTGCTGATTTTAGGTTTCTTTTTCCTATTTATTACTTTTTGGTCGTTTTCGTAGTAAGGTTATATTTTTTATACCACAAGCTATAACGGTGTCCATACATTCATGATTCGTTGTATCGTATACGTAATCATTTATTATACACACATTTGTTATAAAATTATTATTATTGATTAAAATTATTTTTCTGCTATTTTTCACTGGCTTATTGGTTTAGTGGTTAGTGCTCCTGACTACAAACCCGTAGGTCTTGGGTTAGATTCCCACCCAAGACAAATATTTGTGTGATGAGCAGAAGTACCTGTTCTGTATCTGGGTGTTATCTGTATATATAAGTATGCATTTAAATTATATAATTATGAATATCGGTCGCTTGATTACCATAGTACAGGCTCTGCCTAGATTGGGATCAGATGGCTATATGTGAGATTCCCTTTGATATTATTTTTTTTAATATTCTAATATACATCTTAAAGATATCTGAGAAATTAAAAAATAACATAAAAAATATCAAAGAAATGATAAAAATATATCTTTAAAATACGTGTACCTATTATGATCATGGGGTGGTCTGTTCTAATACCCCAGAGAATATCTCTGCCTAGCTTTAGCCTTATATTATCAAAGGATTTCAAAGCTTTCTTAGACGACCAATAAGCTTAAAATTCAAATGTTAAAAGTCAAACAACATATAAAGCGGATAAAATGATAATTAATGTGCAAGCAGGTGACCATACTTATTTTTTACGTGCCTCATGTTATATAAGGGCTCAATTTTTGTAATTATACCCGTATTATATAGTTGACACTTGTCCACTGTTATTGATGTCCTTAGAATTCTAATACGTGATTGAGTTTTTTTGTAAAGCCAGCTTGGATAAGTACACCTACTACATACAGCTGTTCACCCGCTAAACAGTTATATGCTGACATTACTGTGTTTGTGCTATTGTCTCTGTGTGTATTATCTAGCTTCAATGTTTCACATCTCGGGATGTCTGGCGCAGCGCAGCGACACGATTTAGAGCTTTTTATTTAGTTTAAATCACTAACTGGCGCTGTGATGTTAAGGAAAGTTTCACTAACCATCACGCTTCCGGTTTTCTCGACTTGAAATTCTACTTTATAAAAAAAATACGTTACATCAAACAAAGAATATCGTTGTAGAGCCTCGTTTTTTGTCTCGACTAAGTGACTGCGTGTCGCTAACTATCACTCTTCCGTTTTCCTCAACTCGACATTTTATTTCATAAAAAACGTCACATCACTTATACAACAAATGATATTAGCAGAATATCTTCATCTCGACTAATATAAGTGACTGTTAGTTCATAATATTAGCGCGTCACTAAAACTATCAAAGATGCGTTTGGAGATGTAAAACAATAACATAACTTTACTAGATTCTAAATCGAAATGACTTTATTTTCAAAGTGGATTTTTATAAGTTATTGAATTTAATACATTATTATATTTTGATTTACAATAGTTCACGAAAAAAAAGTTCAGTTTCAGTTCATGAAAAAGAAATTGTAAAAGTGCCAAAATGTCCTAATATTGTTTAAAATATTATTATGACTCCGTCGGTACGTACGCAAATCAGTAACCGTTTTTTAACGCAAAATCATAAAGCTTTTTACGATCTTTTTAAATATAAAATTTTCAAGAACAAGTTTTTAAAATATAGCATTTAACGCGTTGATGTCTTTTCTTCTCACACACAAAAAAATCTGGCTAAAATATACATATAGTTTATCTCAAATTGGTAATTTTGTTATCTGCTTCCAAAGATTTTATGTGGTTTGAATCTTTTTTTGACGACCCTTTTAAGTACGAAACTTATAAGCATAATTCTTCTTTATAGTTACTCATTTTTATATTATTTCTTTTCGCAATTAATAAAAACACAGAAATAATTAATTAATTTAATTTAAAATAAAGTTATGAAAATGTGTTAATGAAATATAAATTTTATGTACACATATGAATTTATTTTCTATAAGTTCAACCTGCTCTGTATAACAATTCATCTGAATTAATCAAATAATTTGTATGTGTATTTTTTTAACAAATTAAAAACATTCCTGAACTAATTTATCATTCATATAATTCTCTTTAACAACTATTAGAATTTTCTGATAAACTAAATATTTAAGTTCTATTCTAAGTGCGAAAAAAAATTAATCTCCTCGGAGAAATTATTTTTGACACCCGACAAATAAAAAAAATATGTACAATTTTATCTATGTGTACACTGCACTGTCAAAATGAAACCGTATTCATTAAGCTTACCTTAAAATGACTGCAGATATCAACTAGACAGCAGTCACACGATCAAGTCCATATTCAAACTTCGAACACTATCGGATAACCGAACTGTCCGTTTTTAAAAAGTATAAAGATTTGTAAAATTAAAAAAAAAACAGGACTCTATGCTAACTATCCGTTGAGGAAACGTTCGAAATTTAAAATCACTTTCCGAAACACGGGCACTGGCGATCGCGAGGACGCGAGCGGTCACCGTACGATTGGGCGTACGTAAGCTCTGCCCGGAGCGTGGCTGGTCTGTAACGGTGAAGCCGGAGCGAGCGTGTCGCCGCCGCCCGGCCCCGCCTCTTTCAACGGAACGGTGGGGACGATACACCTCTTAGCTTCTTCACACTTCGAGCGTACCTACTAGACGGCGGACGACCACCCGCGTGGCCCCACCACACCCCCTCCCGCCCAAACGGGATCCCAGCATACGGGGGCGATTCTATTCTAAGCAGGGCTCTTGTTACACTGGTCTTTCATTGTTATTCCCAACTGCGGGCGTACAAGCCATTTTCGACGTTACACACCAGCCCTAAGGAACGTATAAAGGCATTTGTAATCGTGTAAGTGCTGAACGTCTGGGCGGGAAGATAAACGCTGCGTAAATTAATACCGGTAGGTAGGTACTTGTCGTACGAGCGTTTTCTATTAGTGGTAGAGTCGGTTGTTTAGAGAAATTGAAGCGCTTTTTGTGCGAGCGAAATGAGAAATCTTTTGAATTAAAAACTGCTTTAGTCACCTATTAATTCTATGATGACAGTTAGGGGGTAAATCATAACGTTTAATTGTCCTGTGGCCTAAATATAGAGTAACGCGTGGACAATAAACCGTTTGCATATCTATATAACTTTAGAGAATCTATTCTTCAAATTTATCTTTTCATTAACACGTTTCTAACAAAATATACCATTTTTGTTAACCGTATATGTTCATATTATTCGTAAATAAGTGGCATATGAAAAAAGATATACGCATAAATTAGTCACTTTCCTTATTCAAATCACAAAATAGAATTTCATCGAATAATGGACAAATTATAACTAATTTATTACAGAATACAATATTATTTTCATATTAGGAATGCTAGATTTATTTTTATAAATATATCTGACATATAACAAATTAATGTGAATAAATATTTCTTTCGCTTATTAAAAGAAAAATATAGTTATTGTTTATAGTATTTTAACTTAAAGAGCTGTTATAATTTATTGCCGTATAGCTTAGATAATAAAAAGATAGACTACTTTCAACACATTTTTACAAGTCGTATTACAATATACAGGAGACATACTCCTGTTTTTCTAAGAGCAAGGAAATGTCTCCCTTGTTGGTCTATGTGGAACACACACAATTATATAATTTAATAATATGACATTGACAGTTCCATTTCAATTTATATTTATTTCTCTATTATATACAAACATAGTTTTTAAGTTTAATAATTGTTATCTAACATCTGTGGATTACGGTCCGAAATAAACTATTATTATTATGGAACGTATATAGTATATAAGAATCGACGTCAGAGGTGGGACATACTGAGAGACCGTAAAACCCCCGTAGCCGCTTTTCACGAATCAAATGAAGCCACTTTATGAGAGACATAGACATAGTAGACTATTGTGCTGTAGAAAAAAAAACTACCAATAATTGCAAGCAATTTTTTTATTTTAGAACTAAAGGTCTAGAAAACAGTTATTTTATTCGGGAATGTATCAGATCATTGTCAATCATTTTATGGTGCTAAAATAGTGACGTAATGTTGTCAACGACCCTTTCTTTTCTCGTTGTCTCGGCTTAAATCATATGAAAATAATGGTTTATTTACTTACATGTCATACAATGTAGACATTACAACGGTTATGGGAGAATGCTCGTGCGAAATAGGTCCAAACGATGCATCCTCAAAGAAAAAAAAATGAGTAACTTTTAAAATAAATAATATTAAACAAGTTCATTACCTTAATACACAAAATAATAAGTGTTTTATTATAATAAGTCAACAGTCCTATTTTCAATGAATTGTTTTACGGATTCTCCCGGGTACATTATTTCTTTTATTGGTACCGACCAATTCATTGCTCATTATCCTAGCGCCAAGTAGGAGTATATAAACAATACTGTGTTCTGGTTTGAAGGACAACGTAGTCAGCGTAATAACTGAACGCGTATGGAGTGGGGATATAATAAATGATTTTTGGTGTCCGCAAATCACTTTAAAATAAGCTGTAACTTTGCCAAAGTCCTTCCTTTCTTGTGAATGCAGTAGGATGTGAAAGGGGTACAATGTTGTATTTTCACTTATTAATATATAATAATAATAATCTTTATTTACTTTAAAATGTTTACATTGTATAAAGCAAATTGATAGAATCTCCTTTTAAGCACACAGTACTTGTGTTAGGAAACTCTGCTCTTCCGATGTATACGGTAGGTATTACCATACAAGCCCAAAAGCCCGGCTTGCCCTATTAAGGAGTAAAATTTATAAATTTTTATTAGCAAATACTTCCCGCAACACTCAAATTTAAAAATAAATCATTCGGGAATTATGTGCTCATTAAGATTTATAAATTTTACTCCTTAGCAGGGCAAGCAAGGTTTTTGAGCTTGTTTGGTAGTACCGCCACTGATGGTCAGCATAGTCAAGCGTGTAAATTATTTGTAGCGATGATAAACACCTTGTACTATTGCAGAGTGTCAACCATAAAATATCGCGTACGTAACCCAATACGTTTTTTAATTGACCCCTACTGATGTAGTTTTTATTAAGTATCGAGAAACCTAGACATCCCACGGATTGTGTGTTCGAAGAAATTTAATTTGATCTAGAAACTCGAGGCATTATTCGTAACAGTTTAAAAACCAAGTTGTCAAGTTCTACTAAAATTCCTTTCGGTATTGTGCTTTTAACCATGTAGAAAACTCTGGTTCTGCCTTAGGAACTCTGCCTTACACATCCTGTGAAATGATAGAAGTCACGCTCATTACTTACCTATTTCCTGCGTGTGGCTGATTTCTGTGTTAAAAAAAATAATATGACTAAAAACTCAAAGCGTTACTCGTAATGTTTTGAAACCAAGTCATCAAAGGTTCTACTAAAATTTCTTTCAGTGTAGAGCTTTTAACCATGATTAGAACTGTGGTTTCATCGCTCTCCGCTTTTGCCTTAGGCATCCTGTGAAGTGATAGAAGTCACGCTCATTACATACCTATTTCCTGCGTGTGACTGATTGCCGTAGTGCCAGCGGTCTATTATCTGTTGTAGATGCTATCAGGGTGTCACGCTGTGATTAATTCTAAACTGTGACTGAGGTCATGACGGTGAAAGCTTACGCTCTTACATTAGAATTACCCGTATATCGCGAAATTAAGATTTACTACCACCATCAATCTCTGGTTGTAATAACTTAATTTATCACTAAATTATTATTGCCGCGACTCTTATTAGAGTAGGCATAAAAATATTGCAGAGAAGAAAATTAGTTTGTTCGTTTCTCCTTCATTGCAATATTCATTTAGCACTGACACCGATGCATTACCAATGGAAATCATTGCAATACCAATATGTGGCATTACCAATAAATGACACACAACTAATAGAAAGGCGAAGTTTCTCCGGTTGATGAACCCTAAAACTTTATAGACACTAAGATTACAGGCGTGTACTAGCAAAAATTTTGGGAATGTAAGACTTGAACCCGTCAACTGCAACGCTAAGAATAGCTGAGCTACTACGCCAACGAGTCATCAGAGATTATACGAAATCGGGCCGTGACTGCTTCCGTTGGAGACGATAAATATTGGAGCGCGTGGGCGATCCAATCGGACCGGTTATTTAAAAGGTTTCACTTTTGTTTTTATCCTGATAAAATTATAAGCAAATCTTGCCCGCGGCTTCGCGCACGTGAGCTTTGTTTTCGTAACACTTTGTGACTGAATTTATAGAGGAAGAGGCCCTCAATCACTTCTTCAATTACTAATTCTTTAATTGCTATTACTTTAAGTGTTAGGATTCTTTTGTTGAGTCTGTCTGAGGCGAAACCATTGTATTTCCAGTTAGCTATTTTGCTAGCAAGCGAGTTATAAACACACTTATAGACGTGCGTATACACGTAAAATACCAATTGTACATTTTTTTAGGCACTCTCGCTATACGAATACTTAAATGCGATCGCTAAGGGTTTGTCGCAAAGTTTCTATATATATAACGTTGTCATCTAAACGTGACACTCGAGAACACGCCAAAGACGAGAGAGCACTAAGTTCTTATTATGGCCATAAGACTACGAGATGTTCTTCGACTACAGTTTCTATATATTATCCTAAACATTTATACATTAATCAACTGCACGAGTATATACTGGTTTGAAGGTACTCCTGTTGTTCACAATGTAAGGAACATATATTGTTTACGTGCTAATTAAGTTAGACCACAGGCAGAGGGTGCAATAAAGAAACTAGAATCACTTAAAACGAAAGTTACATTATTTGAAATAACATTATGATAATTGAAACCTAACTGACCTAGGTGCGAATGCGTTCAACGATTGAACTACACCGTGAATCTTAGTGAAGCTACATTAAATAAGGATTTATTGAGGTCACAATCTAAATGAGGTGATCGATGCATCAGCGAATAACGGCTGGCATGAGGCAATGAGGCGGCGTTCCACTTAATCTGCTGACTTAGGCCGCGTAAGGTGATGCTGGTCATAGACGAAGACATGCGTTGGTGCCACATAATATGTTTGGCCCTGCGCGCCGCTCCTTACTCAGATATTTATGATGCCTTACTTTTTTAAGATGCCTTACTTTTACTTCTATGCTCAGTATTTACGTTGACAATATTGCCCTTTAAATCAAATCAAAATATATTTATTCAAATAGGCCCCTACAAGCACTTTTGAATTGACATTTTCACATCTCAGTTCGTGAAGAAGCCACCATCGGCCCAAAATGCAGTTCTGCTGAGAAGAACCGGAGAGAAACCCTTTAAAATACCGTTACAATATGTCTTAACACAATAATAGTTATTCCACATATGAGTCACGCTCATCAACCAAATTCCACACATTTTTGACCACCAGAAGCTCTTGAACAGTTTTAAGTAAGACGTGTATAACCAAGGGTGCTCAAACTGGAACAGCTGGCAATATACCTCAATAATGTTAAACTCCGATCGATTTTTTCTGTCGGCCTATAAATATATGTGATGCAGGATTGTCGTCTAGGTACATCGGGTACATCGCAGCAAAGGTATAAGTATATATATGAGAATTTAATTATGGATTAGGAGGTAAACGTGGAAGCGGCTTACGCAAGCGATCAACACTTTCCATGGATGTTCACAACATCAAAGGACTTGCAAGTGCGTTGTCAGCCTTTAAGGTGGGAATGAGCTGTCTTCTTGAATGATCCTAAGTCGTATCGAAAATACTGCTGGCGACAAGGGATTCCACGAGTTTAAATTTTGCAGAATTTCATGGCGATGCCAAAAAGCACTCGCGGTCATCCGTTTGAATACCTCTATCTTACTCATTACTTCTTGTTGGTATAATAAGCAGCATTATAGCAAGCATATCGCAACGCAGTGTTATGATCGTATAGAAAACTCGTTAGAATACTACATAATCGTATAGAAAACTCTCTAGAATATTCGTACAGATCATGTGCGATACCTAATGGTCTATGCAAGAGTTCTATCACTTTAAGACGTGCATATGCGTGTTAGGTCGAAGCTCGAAAAGTACTGAGCAAATTTCAGTAAATGATGATTCAATTTGTGTATAATTAAATTACTAATTTTTAATTTTTACTTTTATCATTAAATTTACAATTTTTATTTTATGTTACAATGGTTAGCTTTTTAGAGAATGTAATAGTAAATGTGATGTGAAGTGATATAAGTATTGACAGTATCCGTCGGGCTACCGCTATCTGAGATTATTAACGTCGCCGAATTAAGCACTTAGTTATCTACCACAATGACCGGTTAAAAAGTAGTTGTGTTATTCATCCATAACAGATTAAAATATTTTCGGTCGTTAGAAGTACCGACTGTACTTTTATTTATTTATTACGTTTCACAAAACAGACAACAGTAATAACATAGAAAACAAAACGTGAATTGAGATATTTAGATTTAACTCAAGTCTACTTGATGTGAAAACAACATATGAAAACGACCTACGACACACACGAAGTAACCTTCTTCTTCATCTTTCTCCTGCCCTTATCCCACTAGGTGGGGTCGGCACAACACGTATTTTTCTTCCATACTCCTCTATCAGCCGTC
>DWHO01003885.1:0-11558 GCA_018247575.1 Eurytides lysithous rurik
TCGAGTTTCCGCCCGAGAAATGGGGACTTCCCCCGAGCTCGAATCAGCCGACCGAGGTTGGTTGCAATACATCACACCCTTAATATTTTGTTTATTGTAACTTTCTTCCAAGGTAAGCTTTTATTTGAGGAAAAAAGAATTACACGGTGTTTTTTTTAAACGCGCATCTCGATGACGTTCCTTTATTCTTCGATAAGTTCGAAACCCTAAGTCTTCATTCAATATTATTTTCACCGTGATTCTGCTTAACCCCTTCTAAAGGGTTAACAGTTTTTGCTTACGCATAAGATTTTTATTAGATTCGTCTACACAGCTTTTATCACTGCTGGAGTAAGAGAGGAGAGGCTCAATAACTATTTTTGTAGCCAGTGTTTAAAATTCCAAAATTTTCATCATTTGACAGAACTTACGGTCCGACAAGGTAAATACAATCGGAATGGATTTGTAAAATAAAATAGCACCCTTAGCTGCATTCCGTGGCTTTTTATGAATTATAACGAAAGGCTTCTACTACAGAGGTTGGCGTGTGCTCAGAACCGGAAAGAACTTTCGACACACGTTGCCTTACTAACATTCAAACCTCAAATGAATTGCTCTACAAATTACGCAACAAGTGGAAAGGGTCGGCGCTTATTGAGCGTGGCGTAGCGACTCCAGATATTTAAGATGTGAACTGATTTCCCAATAACAGGTTAAAAAAAAATCAAATGCACTTATTGCCTTTTTGGAATAACGTGATTATATTTATTTACTTCAATGTAATACAAAACTGCTTCCGTGGCCAAGTTCTTTAGGACCATACTTTACAAATTATAGGACAGATTATTCGAATCCTACGGAGGGCAATAATTTTGCCTTCTTGTTTCTCAGTTGGGTTTCAGGGATTATGTTCTGATAACTCGACTGCTTGAAAAATAAGATGATCTGTAGATCGGATGGGCACGTAAAAAGTCTGCTACTCGTTACTTAGAAGTGGGTTTATTGCCTGTGCGTCCCGTGCAGTTGGTTGATCCCTCGTAGATTGGCCGCCATGGCCGAAATCGGTCGGAAGGATTATTAATACACAACATGCATAGCTACTTTCTATCATTATTATAATTATCACTTTTACGTCATTAAAATATGTGTTCCCGTTGACTTGGACGTGGCTAAGTAAATAAAAAAAACTAAGACTTAGGAAAATGCTAGTTTTACTGCAAAAAATATTTATAAATAAAGAGTTTTTCGTATTATTATTATTGTAAAAATTTCTAAAGATTCGTCCAATTGTCGTCTTTATTAAGTCGTTCATCGTACCCGTGCAGAGATAATTTTCTGTGGATGTTTGTCTTTTTCGTGTTCTAAATAAAATTTAGAAACTGATAAAAACACCAAACATTTTTATATGATAATGGTATTGTATAGACCGGGCATAGCAAGTTATTTATAATTTAGTTTCCAATAATCGAAGCGTAATGAAATGGTCAATTAACTAGGAGGGAGTTTCAGTATTTAATATTTTGCAAATAATGGCGTCACGTGTCAGTCCAATTACATTAATCTACGCAATAATTGTCAGTTCATATTCACCGTATTTTAGTCTAGAACGTGTAGCACGTAATTTGCGGGTAAGCGGTAGGCACGTAAACAAATTGCCGCTTCCATATCTCATTAGCGTCATTCGTAGTACCACCGACGAGATGTTTTATCAAGTATGTTTCACTGTTAAGCAACGGCCTATTATTGTTCTACTATCGTCAATAGATTAAACATATTTGAACTCCGTTCAAATATGTTTAGTCGAAACATATTGGATCGTACATGAATATTTTATTTTTATTTCTGCAAAACCTTTCGAATACTTTACGGCATGAGGGACGGACTGAAATATAAGCAGTTCTGCTATCCCCGCTGCTAATAGACTTAATATTTATCTACGTAAGAAACAGTGGATATTCACTTTGATATGTTTTTTATTCTATTAATGATGGAATTTTATTCTAGTGGTGACGTCGAATATATTATCATTTTGTCATATTTATTAAGCTTTTTCAACTATAATTTATTTCTAATTAAAATTATTGAAATCACATCAGCTACGAGTACAACAAATTTCCGCGTAAAAATTGCACAATAGTCTATCGTCATAACCAGCGATTGCGGCTGCGCCCCCGGGGATGTTCGAGCACTGGCCTATTTCCAGTCAGATATTGATGAGGAGGAGGAAAATAAGATTGTATAAATAGCAGACTATAACTACAGCGACTGAAAATTCGCAAGCGTCTTTAAATTTGCGCGATTCGGTGTTAGCAAGTGAATTTTCCGAATACGGCGTCAGACGGAGCGTTTCATCTAATATTATTTTGAGGAAATAAGGGCAATGGACTCCGTGAAATCGAATAGCGATCAACGTGAGTCGCAGCTGTAATGTATACGAGATACAGAGGTGTCCCCAATCAGATTACAAATGTGCATCACGATAGGATTCTAGAATAGGCGTTTCACGCGACCCGTTGTCTGCCTGCGCTGAAGATCATGGCCCCTCTGTTAGGATTATGTATGTGCCCTGAATATCAATTGGTTGACACATTGAGAGATGACATGACGCGTTTATCGCTTATGCGAGTTTTAAGTGGGGTGAAGTTTTCCTTTTCAGCTTGTGCTCGTTTGAACAACAGCGTTCTGACAATTAAAAAACATTTGGATTCTTAAAGAGATTTGTGAAGTCATGACGACAAACTTGCGCAAGGCTTTTATTAATTAAAAAGTTATCCATTACATAGTTATGTAAATAAATTTACGAACTTTTGGTGGGTTCATTTAACATTTATTGGGCATAAAAAAACGAAAATTTAAAAATTAGTATTTTCTTATATATTTTTACGACAGTTTGAGCAAATGTACGCAAATTAAAAGTCAATGCTACAACGACGGACCAACAAAGTTACGACATTTGGTTTCCGTTAATAATTATAAATTATTAATTTTTTCCCTATTTTGGTGTAACAAAGACTTTTCTAAATTCCCGTCACAACCTACGCTCTTAAATGGCGTTTGTTCTTCTATTAGGGTTTAAACAAATCGCGTTTTGCGAAGCGAAATTGTAATTTAGTCGTCTCTAGCCATTTCTCTTCAGTAACCCTCCGAGTGACTTGAGTGCAGTATTACAATAACGAAACGTACATTTCACTCCGGACCAGGCGAGAATAGTGCCACTAAATACACACTGTTCGCTTCATACCCTTCTAAAATTTACTACTCGCTGAATATCTTGTTAACAGGACCGAGTTTAGTTTACCTATATATAATCGGATCTGAACTAGTGAGCCATTTGTAATATAAGATTATATTATTTAATTAAAATGTTACGTATCCTAAAGATATATTGAAATTTTATTTATTTAATATCATGTTGCTATTTATATTTGTTGTTCTTATTAAAAGTTTATTTTCGCAAATTCGACTTACACTTATTCGCTAAAAAGTGTAGTTGCCTTTTTTTAAAGGTTATTCTATTCTAGAACAGAGGAAGGATAATGTTGTTTACATGATTAAACTTGTAAAAATTACATATTTCTGGTGATCATTTTTATACTCAGAATCAATTTTGAAAACTTTCGATACCCCACATACATATGTATATTATTTCCACGGGAATAAATAATAACGTCATTCAATAAATCTTTGAGGTCATTCAATAAATCTTTGAATCTTTGAAACCCAATGAATGACTCATTGGGTTTAGGTATATCAAAATCTGGATAAAGTTTAATATTCCGTATTCTTTAACCTATGGTTTCTTTCTTATCCCTGATGATGCAATGTAAAATTGCAAAAAGTGTCCCTTAAAGATAAGTTGCTTAAATCTTTTAACAAGTTACTTTTACTTTTTGAACGTATTGCCATAGAGGTATTAGTCACACGGTGTCTTAGGTAATTTAGTTATGTCTGTTACATTTGGCTAAGAGTATGACGTACAGCATAATCTGGCAAGGAAATCGAGTTTGCCCGGCAATCGACCGACGGAGCTGCCTATTGTTGAAACGGATCATATAAGCAATTGACGAAGGATTGTCGAACGTTACTAGAAAATTGAATTTAATAAAAATTTTCTGTTACAAATAATTTATTTTTTCAGTGGCAATGAGTTTTAATATGCCTGACTGCCAACTATTGAAAAATACACTTTTATTAGGACATAAAGGATTAGTCATGTAATACGCTAGTCATAGTCACGAGCAAAATATTTGTATGATAATAGACATTGATGTATGTTATTCTCTATAAAATTATGTTTATCACGCGTAATATAAACATAGTTTAAATGAAAAATGTAATCGTTATTTTTTTTATATTTTCATAGGCCTGTTTTAATCTGTGCTAGGATGACAAAAAATTACCATGGTTTACAAATATATAATTAGTCCAATGTAAAAGTACAAGTCAGCGTTCTGGATCATATTTATATTTTTTTAGCCTTTACAAACACAATTATTTATATGGTTTTTTAACGCACAAAGGAAATTGTTTTTCATCTTCACATTCCAGCTATTCCGCAGTTATAATTAAAGTTCATCCACCATTTCTTGAACTTTCAAATTCATAGGAAACTCGTGTTAACTCTTCGCGAACTCGAAACGTTTAAATCCCGTTTAACATTCAAACGTCGCGTCCGGAATGTGCAAATTGACATGTTGGGGTCGTGGGATTTAACATGTATCCGGTTCGTATACGCACGAGGACGGATAAAAAGCTAAATTTCACGGGACTTTGGTTCGAGTACCGGTTGTAGGGGATCGCGCGGACGGGCGGCGTCGTCAATAATTCATGCGGCAGGCACGTCGTGGCCGCCGGCCGTTCCTAATTGATTCCTGATGCGGTCCGTGAGCTGATCGCATCACTGCCTCCTTGTACTGCCCTCTGAGGACTGGTGCGCTTCATTACGCGTTCACAGAGTCGCGTGCGTCGAGGAAAAATTAGCGACGGTACATGTTATCGGATTATTGTTCCTATTTGCATCGTTGCTACCGATTTGTGCGGACGGTGAAGTCGATTTCTCCATCTGTATTAATACGTTTAAATCTTTTGGTTTTTTTCCACTAACGATGGAATTTTTTGTCCGAATAAAAAAGTATCACCTAAGTTTTCCAGTGTATATTATGATAAATTTTATTAGATAAATAAAAACGAAGATATATAGAATCGATTCGATGACCGTTTGGCGCAGTTGCTAAGCTATTGGCTTCGGCGTCGTAGGTTGTGGGTTCGATTCCCACTCGGGGCAAATATTTGTACGAACTACAAATATTTGTTTCGGATGTGGGTGTTTGTCTGCTTAAGATTTATGTAAAACGCTCTTATAACACAAGACATTTCTGTCTTACAATAAGAGAAGCGTTCTAAAATAGGAAAGAAAAGAAGAAAAGAAAAAAAAGAATCCTGTGCCATATTTATGTAAACATTTTTCGAAATAGTACATAAATACTTTATATTTATTACTCGTAAAAATGAGTAATATAAATACCTTATATAAATAAGCTTTTTTTTATTAATTATTACAAATGTTTTTATACCATGACATTTAAAAGTGGCATAGCTCGTAAAGGGTAACCGGGTTCATAACATAACTAAATCTCGTTTATTGCCTACGGTCAAGTTTAAAAAATGAGAGATGACTATCGAACGTAATAAACATTTTGCGTTTCAGAGATTAAAGAACCGTTTATTGTTTACATTACGATAACGTTTGTTACGCCACAATTTTCGTTTCGAATTTTAAACAGGCATAATCGTTAAAGCGTATTTATGTATATTCATGCGTGTTGTTTTGTGAAAGAAGTAATAGGCTTTATATCTTTGGTAAACGTCAAATTAATTAACCCGAACCGCGGCTATTACAGCCGATTGTCGAATCCAAAATGTTAATTACAATCACAGTTATTAACCTTTCCAAACAGAGTCGCGACGCTATAATTAGCTACGAACAGTTAAGGTCAACCTCAAGCCTCGGGTTTCAACTTATTCTTTATACAATTACCAGGCCCAAGGGATGCTTCTAACACAACTCCGGGGCCATTACTATTCCATAATTGGAATGATAATGGAGAACGAGATACTTGAATCTGTTGCAGAGGGAGGCTTACGACGGGAATTGTTCTGTTTGCAATCCGTGACCTTGCAAGGCGCTTCGGTACTTAATTGATTGTTCGGGCTTAAAACGTTACGATTGATATTTTAAACGGCTTTCTTTTTACATCCCTACAATGAACCATTAAGCTGATAATATAGATAGATACTTTACTGTACACCAGAAACAAAAAAAAAATCAAACGTATATGTAATCAAAAATATCAATGGTAGTACAATGGGCGGTCTTATAGCTAAAAGCAATTTATTACAAACAACCTTTGGATGGATATATTAAAAAATAAAATCGGCAGATGATGTCATAAGGCACAAAAAAAATTCGTATCCTTAACACCAGTATAATCTTTGTGATATTATAATCTTTGTGATATAAATTAAGATTCTCAAATCATATAGAATTTCTTCACTTCTCAATTGCTAATATAAAATTTCTTCAATAGCTTGTAATAGTTATGTTATGGTTGCAAGTCGTATTTTATGATTCAATTATTGGTATCGAAATTCGATTAATGCAGGAGGACTAAATATAAATTCGCCGGCGAATTTCGGTAATTTTGTTGCACAATATTCAAATTCTCATTTTCATTAGGTATTCATATTGATGCGATGAATAAGCAGCTAAATGGTTTGATTATGAGTGAGTGAAGCATTTTATTAAAGCACTATGTACCTATTGCTGTTAAAATAACGATGAACTAATATTGAGCCCATTCACGTTTCTATTTTAATAATTCGGTTAATGTCGCAACTAACGAACGACCTTTCAGTAATTGAGTGTCCATTTTTGATAATATGTTTAATTTGACAGTGTAATATTGGTAGCCCCGAACATAATTCCGCTAATTTGTTTTCAAAGGCGAAGCAAAATGTTTCTTAAAATGCCCTCTTAAAACTTCTGTGTGTTAATTTAAGGATTTATATTTATTTTTCAAAGAAGATATAAAAAATTATATACATAGACTTTATATTTTGCGGCACTTTTACTATAGTCTAAATATAATTATTTAGCCAATACAGAAATATACAAATATAAGTATGCAATTGAGTGATTTTATTATGTTTGCACATTTAATCGCACATACCTTTAGATCTAGAAGTTTGTTCTTAAGTTTTGTACACTAAGTTTCATTATTTTTCTTTTAAAACCAAAGCTAGTGTCTATAGCTTATACGACATAAAGTTGTATATCAGGCTCCTGAGTCCTAAGAATCAGGACTCGTGGATAGCGATGTATCGGTGTAGAAATAATTTATTATCTCTAATTCTTAACATTATAGCACACAACTGACTAAAATACAATATGCGCTCTTTACAATAACGAAATCTGAATAAGAAATAGCAAACCGCATCGCTTTAAAACGAGATATTCAATCCAAGCACAATTTCGGTTCGAAAATTAACTCCTTAAATATCACATCCCACGACAAGTGTAACACAAGTTTTGAATACTGGAAGTTGCTGTCGAGTCTCTGGTCCTCAGTTTTGAGGTGCGCCGAGCTCCTGACAGCGCATAGTAATCTATTTCACACGAAATGAGACAGAGCCGTGACAAATATGAACCGACGGGCGGACGGATATTAATGAAAATTAAGATTTTACACGCGCCTTCGCAGCCGCTCCCCAAACGGTTTATGTACTATGAAGTGAAAAGCAAATTGCTTATCACCTGAAATCCGAATGGAAAGTGTGCTGTATAAACTTGTCTGTTAGTCTTATAACACAAAGATTCCCCTCGGTTTTTATTCAAAGTGCTTTTTGTAGGCGGGAAACATTTGGTTTACGTATGTAAATACCTAGTTTCGACGCACAAAAATTTGATATAATTTCACTCGTTGTTACTGACCTACTGTTACGGACGATGATGTTCTTAAGTTAACGATGTACGATATCGAAATATGTGTTGTAAAACTTCATTGAAAAAACAAGTTAATTTTAAAGGTTTTACCGTTATTTAATACATTTTAAATTAAAAATGTTCCCCTAAATTTTACGGTAGAGACAACCCTGTTTCATATATGACTTCACGTCCAACAAAATGAATATGCGAGGAGCTTTCCCGATAAGTTATCTTCAATTCTTTGACTTATGTACCACGTAGGAAATCGCCTCTTGTTATATTGGTATTTGAGATCGAAGTTGACTATGAAATATTGCTTATTGGTAAAGTTTTATAGTACTTGTCACAGGTGCGACGAGCATCGGAGATTTTTTACCGCCGGACTATATTCTTGTCGTTTGAGTAATAGGCTATTCGTATTCAGTCGTCCCACATATCAATTTATTACTATGTGTTAGTTTGTGTGTATGCATACTTACATAATAGATTTTATTTTATGAGTATTCAAATGAGGTAACGCCCGAAACGGGCGGTTAGGACTATGTTTGCGATGAAAGGCGAATATTATACGGCTTTACAGAAGATAGAAATGCCTTTATTATTATTTATTCAGATATCCTTATATTGATGTATTTCAATTTTATTACTTCGCTTGGGTAAATTATATCAATAATTTATGAAGGCAATAAATTTATATCGCCTGGTTATTTAACCTTCAGGGACGAGGAATTCTTTAGTAGGACTTTTCAAAAAACCCAAGCTTCCATAACCTTTATCATCCAAATATCAGCTACATTTTAATTAAAATAATAATATGAAATTATAAGGCATTATACGGCAACAAGCCGCGATATTTTCAATTTCACAAAACAATTATTCCGCCATGTCATCAATCGGATTCGCTTTGATTGCGCGGCAAATTCGTTTTGTTTGGATACAAAAATTGCAATATAAAGAGCTGCCACATCATTCCCTTTTGGTTTAACGTAGATTGCTTCCAAAATGTAATATTGTTTGCAATTCATTTTGAACAGGCGATTGGCCACTTTTAGTCCATCCATTTTTTTTAATTTCATACCAATTCCGTATTTGCGGGATGCACAGTTGAATGTAATTGAAAGTTGAAGAACATCGTGATTGAATTCAGTTAATTGAATGGAATATCTAGGAAAGGAAATTGTAAAGAAAGTTGCGGAAGGCACGAGGTAAGTGCCGAGAGCGTAATATAACATTGTAATACTTGGAATAGAACAAACGCAAGCTCACCTCGTTGGAACTTCTTCGCGGGGAATACGGTAACACTTATTTACGTAACACGCAAACTTTAGAATAACCAGTGTTTTATTCGAATCATTATTCATTTTCCATTCACCGTTTATCAGTATAACAGTGCATTCAAATCTTTGTAATTGCAATTTGTGAAATTTGCACTGCGGCACTGTGTCTATATGTATTCTTTTGTCAGGGCGGAGTTTACAAAATACTCATCTTGGAACCGTAGGAGGCTCGGGAAAAGCTCTCTTTACGTAGCGGAGTAATCAGAACGCAGCCTCGAGCTAATCTTGATGTACTATTTCTAGACTCGGCTATGTTCGTATTATTGTACTCTTCACGTTTCCATTATTACCTTCCAGCGTAATCACTACTTCTCGGGTCGCGCTCAATGAAGAATTACATTAATTATCCTTAGATTTGTTGTTACCGCGGTGTCGTCGTGGAGCTTTTAAGTTGTCGTTGAAGCCGTCAGGTCGTAAGTCGTAAATAAAACACGGAGCGGATGAAGTTTAAAGGACGGAGCGGGATGAAAGTTAAAAAGCGGTGCAATTCATGCAGCGCAGGTGACCAGAGGTTTATCAGCTGGGCGCAGGCGAGGGGCGGTGTCTGACGGGCTGGGCCGGCACACGTCGCTATCGCAGGAGGGACCTCCGACGCTTCGCCGCGGATAATCGTGTCATTTATAAAGTTTAGCGGCACAAAGCTGTGCGGGTTTTTGATTGAAAACAAACTTAGAAGGGACAGGCTCATTTGAATAAGTATTCCGCGAATAAAGTGTGGCTTTATGTTTTCCTTGAGGTGTTTTTTTCTCCCCCTTTTGTTATGCAAAACAATGTTCCACCTTGTTTAGGTAGTACAACACGCTTTATTTTTGAGTGAAAGACTCTTTTGAAGTTAAGCTTTCCTGTATAAATTATTTTATTTTTACTGTATTGTTCTAAAGAGTCAGTCTTTTGAAATTTTAACGGTCGCTATGACTCTTCCTTGCGGAAAGCAAGTTTAATGTGCACTAAAAAACTGTGGCAGAGCCTCAGAGTATTACGGTAAATTTTAAATACTTTGTCATACTTTGTATATTTATAAAAACTCATTTCTAATTGCTAGGCAGGTTTATATTGACTATCCTTATCTTCAAATATTATTTATTTTTAATGTTTATGTCCACCAATCTACAGTTTTAGAACATTTTTTAAAGTCAACATTTTTATGGGTTAGGCAGTCAAACGAGTTACCGGCTCACCTGATGGTAAGTGATTACCGCCGCCCATGGATATTTGCAGCATTACAGAACTTGCAAATTCGTTGCCAGCCTTTAAGAAGGGGAATTTTTGAACGAGGGAGAGAGAAAAAGTGCGGGGAGCACGGAGGAGAGAGGGAGCACAAGGGGGGATGGAGGAAGAGGCAGGGAGGGGAGTGAGAGAGCGGAAGGGGGATGGGCCACCAGCCACCTCACGTACCGGACGAAACACGGAAGCAAAAACACTTTTACTTTACGTCGATTTTCTGTGAGGTCGTGGTACTTATCCGGTTCGGGCCCGCCCACTCAGCAGCGGGAACAGCTGCGTGGCTCTACCACTGAAAAAAAAAACATCTGCGCGACGGCTGTCTAAGCAGTAATGTGCAAGCTGTTTTACGACTCTTCTGGACTCTCTAATGGACTATTCTTAACTCCCGCTAGCATGAGCTGTGGCTTGGCTGTACAATAGCTGAAGCAACCTGGATACTGAATGTGTTAATTTGTATTTAGCAATTTTTAGTTCTCCATTCCACATCCACATTATGGTGAGCAATTAAGCCATCGTATGAGAGCAATAGCAAATGTTTCTATGGCACTAGCAAGCAGCAGTGTACTTGCAACCGACACTCGGCCGGCTGATTCGAGTCTTGGGGAATTTTTCTTTACTCGGGCGGAGACTCGACCAGTTCAAGGACTGGTCGGTAAAAGTTGGCGCTTACGAGCGCCAACGACCCCTCACCGCGGCAGCGGGTGGGTTGGGTGTACAAGATAGCATCGTTTCGCGGTGGGGCCGCGGTCTGGTTCGGCTCCCCTTTGGGGGCGCCGTAATACCGACCGCAGCAACCCTCGTAGGGCGTCCGCTTGAGCGAGACGATGAAGGTAGTACACACCGACTGTGGGTGCGGTCTCCGGCGGTGCGGTCGTCAGAACGACGCTCCAGCCGGGCCACTATTCCTCGACAGTCGGTGTGAATTTACGCACCACGATGAGGCTTCTGATGGCGTTTGCAAGCGCCAACGTGGTCTCCTCGCCCGAGGAGAGGGAGATGGATACGTCCTCCAAGATGCTCATCAGGACCCGAAT
>DWHO01003886.1:0-11557 GCA_018247575.1 Eurytides lysithous rurik
GATCTTGGACGGGTGAGGCCTTGAAGGATGTGCTCCGTGAGGCGGTGCACTTGGAGGGGACACGAGTGCTCGGGTCTAAAACCGAACTGCTCGTTTGGGATTATAGGGTGGGAAAAGACGAAGTCTTTGAGACGCTTGGCTATTATTCGCTCGTACAGTTTCCCCAGCAAGCTGAGGAGGCTGATCGGACGATAGCTAGCGGGAAGGTCTTTAGGTTTACCCGATTTATGTATGCCTATGACAATGGCCTCTTTCCAGTCGTCCAGGAAGGAGTAGCTGGAGAGAAGCACATTGAAAACGCTGACCAGAAGGTTAATGACTGGGCGTGGGAGCTTTTTTAATAATTTATTGCTAATTTCGTCGTGCCCCGGGGCCGATCGTGGCTTAAGGCCTTTGATAAAGGAGATAACCTCGTCGGAGGTAGTAGGGGGTAGTAGTGGGTCTGCTGGTGGTAAAAAGTGGTAAAAAGTGGCAAAAGATCGCCTATTAAATATGATATGTATCTGCAAAAGTATGTGAAAGAAGATACAGAAAGAGTTAAGCCTTATTTTGGATTGCCGCACACGTTGGAATAGTCTTCTGTCTATGATGGAAAGATTTTTTAAAGTGAAAGTGTGTATCGATAAAGCTTTAATAGATTTACATATCCTAGATAGACAATCAGATAGGATCCGACATTAAATTTAGTGATATTGAATGGTCGAAAATAAGCCTTGATTAACAGTTTGCAGCCATTTAATTGGCTGTAGAGGCCCTATGCAGAAGAGATTCGACTCGGTTAACTGAAGAAACAACACTAAAATTTGTTTTTGAGAAATTACTCACTCATGACACGGTTCTGAATTATATGATGCACTACGTACAAGGATTAAAGAACGCCGCACTGTAGTAACAGGAATATATATATAATTACAGAATCTAAAGAAATATCATGAAAATGTAAATCAATCTGGTGATACATTTATTATGCCACAGAAAAAAGTCATACGATTAGAAATGAGATGAATCTTAGAAAGAGTTATTCAAGATAACTCTAAAGTAAACATAGAAGAAATATTAAAAGAGAACTTAGATTCACCATTACTGAAGAAAGATTTGAAATTACAGGAAGAATTTCACAAATCCAGCGAGAAGTCACGTGCATACATACTAAAAAAGAGAAAGATTTTGATAAAATACTAAAAAAAGGAAATGACTATATTTGAAAGTGACGGAGTTCGAGGAGAATACTTGTCTGGTATTCATGATTATTTGCTGACAATAAATCCGACAAGTGTAGAAGCTGAAAGGGCGGTTTTCGGCCGCAGGCTATATTTGCAGCTCTATTACAAGTCGATTAGCAGATGACACAATCAACACTATTTATTTTCTACGATCTTTTTCTCAAAATCAAAATTGATTTTCTTAAAATATATTGTGAATACTAAGACAATTGTTACTTAAATTGTACTTAAAATAATTACTTATCGTAAGTTGATTAAACTAAAGAGTTGTAATACTTATTGTGATAATTGTGCTTTTCATTAGACAGTTTCATCAAATGATAGTGTCTGTCGTAAATATAAGACATGCTTGTTAGCATAGCATTTCAAATACTTTAATAATTATTGTGATCTCCTCTCGGTAAATTACGTAAGGTTTATTATATTAGATTTTATAAAGTTACTAAAATAATTCGAAGAGATCGAAGATCGAAGATCGAAGTGAAATCTAGGAAGACTACAAGATTTTTATTGTTTGCTCGTCTAATTTTAACCTTGAATTGGAAATAAAGTTGATTTTATAAATATGTTTTATTTTTTTATTAACTACCTGTATTAAGTACAATGACACTTGATTTACTCACTAACGGATCATTTTGAACCATAAAGCGAAAATCATCCTGTTTTAATCAATCCGGCCGGATCCGGTTAACCCTACTAGTGTGTGTAGAATGATATCACATCATTCTAGGTGTATGTGACTATTATGTCGTGTATGAACATATGGCATCAATAAGCGCCATATGTTCTAAAAGGGTTCCAAACCGTTGTTGGGGGCTAGACGCGGAGCGAATTTTAGATGCTAGGGTTTAAAGTTCCTCAACGTTAATTTACGTGAGCAGCCCGACGACAAGTGCCAGATCAACGGCGATGCTGATCCCTACGGGTGCTGGAGTTGACGCGGTGGGTGTGGTTGCGACAGATATGAATGCTGCGTGTGTAATCGTGGCGATTGGTGTAACAGGTGCACGAGCGGGTGCAATGGGCAGGGATGCGGACGCGAGCGCAGCTGGTGTCGGAATGGACGCAGGGGCGGCTGACGGAAGTGGTCAAGAAGCGACCGAAGTGGGTTACGGAACGCGAAGGGGTTTTGACCAGGCATTCGTTACGGAACGCGGAGGGGTTTTGACCAGGAATTCGTGGCAGGAATAAAGCGAGCCAAGCTTCATTCAGCAAGCGGGATTCGCGAAAGCGGGTTTAATGTGTGGGCGCTGCTGATTTTTTGGAGTGCACTCGCAGCCGCTGTAATGGGCGGGATGTCCGCCAGTCTGCGACTTCTGTAAAAAGGTAGCTACATAAGACGCAGACTGCCGGTTCCGGTACGTCCATTGGCACTCCGTAGAACCGTAATTCCCAGCGCATTTGATGCATCTGGGAAGAGCGATTTAGTGGAGCGTGTCCATAAAGCTGGCAGTTATGGTACTGCGTAACGATTCCGCTGCGGCGCAGTTGTTCGACGTTTATGGCGGAGAGTCGGCAAATCGTCTTAGTATCGAATATGGCCATACCCAGTCAAGTCAAGTCCAGTGGGACCCGAAGTTTTGGCTGGTGGGTGCGGCGAACGTTGGTCACCGGATAGCCCTGGGGTTAGATGTCGGCTTTAGAATCGTCGACATCCAGGTCTTTCGGGATTCTCCGAATGACCACACTTAATTTCCTGTCCTCCGGAAAGGAGGACGTATGGAAGGCTGCGCTTTTTTCGCGCAGGTATTTTGTCAACTTACGATAGTCGTCCATGGTTTGGACGTTGATTCTGATGCCCTGACTGGTGTTTTTAGAGCGCATGTTTTCGAAGCGCTCTTTAGTGATATAACTGCTCACCTGGTTCCACTTTGCCTTTTCCTAAAAGATAATCGGCGGGGGAGCTTTGGCATTTTTCTCAGCCGTGTAGATGTTTTCCGTCTGTGGCTTGCATGCTTTTGGAGCGCGGGCCCCACCCTGGGTGCAGGGCCTTTCTTGGATGATGGCGAAGCGGAGCCAGACTCGGAGTCCGTCTCTAGGACAGGGCGTTTTTTACCCTTATTCCATCCGACCACTACGATGAAGTGGTTGTCGTCGCGTTCCCAGGACAGCCCGGGAGAGAGTTTGACTTCCATGTTCGACTTGGAGTCGAAGTTGGAATTGGGGATGGGAGGGGAGGAGATCTCAGAGGTCACTCTGGACATTATATTGAGTTCGAGGGGCTTTAGGAACAATTCGCCATTGGGCTCCACCGGGGGTTTTAGGGGTAAAAATATAAGCCTCCCCTAATATCGGGAAAGTGTACCAAAGTGAGTGCCTAGTAAGAACTAGGCACTCACTTTGGTACACACCCTAGTGCCTTAAGCTCAGGTTGTGGCACTAGGGTGTGTACCAAGCTGCCGCCTAATGCGGCAAGCGCAAGCTAAAGTGACACAAAAAAAAAAAGTTAGCTGCCGCAGATGGCAAGAAGTGTGTGCGGAATTACTTACATACGCAGGAACCTGCCTATGAACACACTACACAAAACATTACACTAATACTGAACAGAATCTACCAAACCTAGCAGTTGGAAAGACAACCAACAACCCGAACAAGGCTTCTTCTTTCTTGCTGTCTTCTTTGTATTTCTCGATGTGATCTTCACACGCGATTCGAGGAAGTTTTGTGCGCAAGCACAGAGTCTGTCACCCGAGTAACGAGACTTACACTGACATTGAATTGCGTACTGAGCGCGGTACGTAGAGCCTTAGGTCGCATGAGCTTCCTCCAACCAGAGAGGTCCGACTCAAACGAGAGCCGAGCCGAATTAATAAAAAATTATGTACATTGTTGGGAATAGTCGTCCTCTATACAGGCCGTCGCCTCTATAAGAACACAGAACGCCACGCGGCCCAAGGCGTATTAGCGGACTTCGTAAAT
Organism: Eurytides lysithous rurik; assembly: GCA_018247575.1. Lineage (NCBI taxonomy): Eukaryota > Metazoa > Arthropoda > Insecta > Lepidoptera > Papilionidae > Eurytides > Eurytides lysithous. The sequence goes on from DWHO01003886.1 coordinate 4,143, forward strand.
TTGACAAATATTTTTTTATTACTTCTCAAATATGCAGGTTTCCTCACGACGCTTTCCTTTAAATGTATATGTTCCTTTATATGTGTAAATCAGTACTCAAAATTGATAATTAACAAATTCATTGGTGCCGACAACAGCATTTGATGGTGGTAGAGCCATGCAGCTGCTCCCGCTGCTGAATGGGCGACTCCAACCAGATAAGTACCACGATCTCACAGAAAATTAGCATAAAGTGGAAGTATGTTTGCTTCCACGTTTCGTCCGATGAGTAAGGTGGCCGGTGTACGACTTCCTTCTCTCCCCCTCCCTCCCCATTTCACTCTTTTCCCTATCTCTTCCCCTCCCCCTTCCCCTACTTCTCCCTCCTCTTTCCCCTCCTCCCTCCCCCTTGATGATATGTAACTCGACATCCAAAAGATGTTTGTAGTACAAAAATGATGTATTTCAATTTTTCATAATTTATTATAATGATATCTCAAAAGAGGCCAACCATATTTTAAGATATTGAATATTTTGCCTTGCCCTTGATTTACAAGAAATGTGTACACCTAATTTATACACACATATCTATGTTATCGGAAGACACATTAAATAAAGTGAATTGTTTAAAAGAAATTAGTAGATGTCTTTTTAAAGGAACACTTAGTACAGGGTTACTAGTGTGTTTATTCTAAACGTTTAAAAAAGGTACATGATGAAAATTTCACTCATACTATGAATCAATAATAATTTAAAACTAACAATTATCCTGTAAAACGTATGTTGAACATTATTATTGCCATACTATTATTATTTTTAACATGATTACATTCTTTTCTGTTACCTTCCCTTAATCTTGTAGTATATTTTAAGCTTTTAATATTTAATTAAAAAATAATTGAATTGGAAAATATTATTGAACTTATTACGTCAATAATGTTCTTTAAAGTCACGTTTTAGAATAAAATTCTTTAGTAATGTTTGCACGGCTATTAGATGGACTTAAAGAGATGTCTTGTAAATTAATTATAAGATCTTCATGTTTAGTTGTATCTCATTTTCTCAAATAAATTATGATCTGAGTTCGAAAGCTTTACGATATAATTATTGTATTTCAGTCTAATATTTACTACAATACGATGTCATCATTAACGAGCCTTGAAAATAGATACTGTATTGTATTACAAACTAACTTAACTAATATCGTAGAACATACGATTGTATACCGTAAAAGTTATGTTATTTATGTGATAAACTTACAACTCAACTTTTTGACATTATTTAATGCACAATATTATTTTTTCATAACACTTTTAAAATAATTGAATACGCATTAGCTCTATTGATGGTACAAATGGAATAGTCACATTTCCTTTCTACTTCAAAGTTTATTCTTTATAATGCTTTTCCAAATTAGCGGATCGGAAGCCCGACTGATCATTAATTCAAGAGGGAAGTACAATAATAATGACTTGACATTCATTATCGCTGTCGTCCTCGATCTTTCAAAAAACAATGGTTAAAAAAAGATTGAAGAAGCAAATTTCTCATTTCTCCCGACACTCTTGATTTACTTTATTTTCTAGAGTTTAAGTATTAATCGAACTGTATCTGAAATATTAATGAACTTAAAATATAGACAATTATGTATAAAAATGTGTATATTTTAGGTTCCGTTATTTAGAATACGTTAAGTGGTTGTATATTCAAAAGAATAATATATACAAAAATAAAATAAAAAGATATAAAAAAAGTCCGTGCTAAACTATATAATACAAATTCAGCAGCCATAAACAATATACTTTTTAATCATCAATATAAACGGAACGTAGTCTCTGATAAAAAAGAAGGTTGTAATTAAAATTTAGCTCCGTTTTCCATAGCTACTGTTCTATTATTATACATCAAACCAATTCTATGTAAACAATTCTGAGTGTAGATTAAAGTTAGTATTGATTGTGTGATTTTCAATGAAAAAACTATTTCAGAACAGTAAATGCGTTGTTGATGAATGAATGGAGGTAAAACTAACATTTCGTTTTAACGATTTAATCAGGTTATTATTAGAAATATAACATGATTTTTTTTAAATAATTTAGATAACATGCTATTATCGTGATTCAAAAAAATAACTGTCACGTTCCAATTTTGCGATATCAAAATTATGAAACCAGTTGCAAAGGCCATCAATTGATTGATCACATGGAAAATGTTATTTTATACTTACCTACTACTAAGCAAAATAAAAATATTGATAGTATTAAAAAAAAAAACACAAAAAAGAGAACTGAAGAGATATGTGAACGAAAGATTCACATATCTCTTTTTTACTTGAATAAAGGCGGCCATGTTTTATTTGAAATGCTACTAAACATAACATTAATTTTATTGCAATATGAATGCCCTCAACGATAATATTATATTATATAAACTAAGAAAGGTTTACAAATGATTTAAAACGAGCAAGTGGCTCACCTGATAGCAGTGAATGCGTTGCCGACCTTTAAGGTAGGAATGATTGCTAGGGGAAGGCATGAAAGAGGGGGGGAGGCAGGAAAGGGAAGAAGGGGAGGGGGGCACCAGCTACCTTACTTATCACGGGAAGAAATGCGGAAACACGAATACTTCAACTTCACGCCGATTTTCTGTGACGTCGTGGTACTTATCCAGTTCGAGCCGGCCCATTCAGCAGCGGGAGCTGCTATGTGGCCCTACAACCGTACAAATAATATTTGTACCTATATATGCATGTCTTACAGGTATACCAATTACTCTAGTGAGTAGTGAATATCATAGCTAAGTTTGGGTCATTTACAGCAATTGTTGCTGCAGGCTCACATCACATAGATTGTATTTCCAATTTTTTCATACACGACATTTCACCAAACAAATTTAGATCACCTCAGGAAGCACTTCTTCACCGCTAAATATCAAACATCAATTAACAATCCTTTTGACCGAATAAAGCATTTCTTTATCAAAGTTATTAGAGCCCAACGATTTTTTCTACCTTCAAAAGTTACCATAGAGTAAAAACTAGTTTTTTTTTAGCATAACTATTTGCCATGCTTTGATAAATAAATTATTATGATTATAACAAAATTTAATTAATATGGAATTTACCGTAACAAATCATATAATACGATGGGAGTAAAACCTTCACATTGCGTTACTAACACAGCCATTGGCCTTTTTACGAAACTATTTCCTCTCTTCAATAAAAAACTAGATGAAAGCTCGCCAAACTTTCGAGACAGAAACAATTTGCAGTAAAAAGGAACACAGGTGTAATGTAAAAGCATTTACCCCATTCCCCCCACCACGTTCGCACCTCAAGCCGTTCGTACATAAAAGAACGTGGATGGCATAAAAATAAAGTTTCACGAGCAATCCACTGTTCGGTTCGCCACTATTATATAAATCGAAAAGCTAAAATATTATATATTTCTTGTAAGAGCAAAGTAAGTAAAGATATTGAGCATATTTTTTTACTCAAGTTTGCCCTTATTTGTACGTTGATCTTAATCTTAATCTCGTCTGAGGTAGACGCTTTTAGCCTATGCGGCTCTATAAAGCTTCATCGGATCGCTGAATCCGTGGAAATGCTAGTTTCTAGGAATCGGATAGACCCCACGTCTTGCGTGTGAAATTAAACTTAGTGAAATGCTTTTACCTTAGCTTAACCTATCGTCCTCGGGTGAGAGCTTGATTATATTTTCTTTCGCCTGTTATTCTCGGGACTGAGGCATTTCAAAAGTTTTAAAAATTTTAAAATATATCAATGAATAATAATAATAAATGTCAATTAAACTTATCGAGAGCGCTAAACATTTGTACGGCCGTTTACAGGTTTTTAAGCGGTAACCGCCAATTCTAAAGGCTCCCCCACACAGGGGCGTTATTATAGGTCGATAATATCGCATGCTTTACTGCGATATCTGTTTTCAGTACATTTTATATTAGGATGGTCATGTAGTTATACACTGCTGCGATAATAACGCCGCAAGAAATGGAAAAGGAATCGGGACGCATTAATGCAATACCGCATGCGATATTATCGACCTATAATAACGCGCCTGTGTGGGGGAGCCTTTACTCCATAATTGTATTATAATATAGACAGATTTTATTTAATAGTGAATTTGTGAAAATACTAGTAAAAGGATTTTCGTTTCGTGAGCCGTATCAAATATTTCCTTTGAATAGCAGGGGTTGCAGATTTATTATGTAAATGCGTGTATACCTACTAAGGTATTCTGCCAGCGGCCCGAATTTAAAATAGATTTAAGGATACCCCGGACGGTTACCTGTAACATATATCGATGTAAGAGTAGTAAAAGAGCGCTTTGAAAAGCTTAAAATTTTGCTTTTTGATTCTTCGGAAAATGTTGTGTTTTGTAATAATTATTTAAATTTTCTCTACTTTTTGATATCAACGTCAAAGTGAAAACAAATGTAATTCAAATCAAGTTTATTTGGAAAAGTTGATCAAAATCAGACTAACACCGATCGAAAAAATCAGGTCTGCCTTGCAGGCACAGAGAATTGGCAAGAAACTCTGTGAACATTCTCCTTTGTACTTGAATAAATAATATAGTACGAATTTTTGCAGCAGCACTTACGAGTTCATGGTCATGGGCCCACGAATACCTCAACAGTATAAAAGTGTTTTAAATTAGGTTGGATTTGACTTCTCTCTAAATATTTGATTCGCCAAATTGTTATGTGATATTTTATACAGTTTAATGACTTACAAGGAACATTTTATTGTATTTGTGGCCAATCTATACCAGGGTTTAATCTACTATCTACGAACAGGTGAGCGATCCACGCGTACCCATTTATACTCACATGATACTTTCATATACACATGTGGAGTTCAAATATCTGTTCCAAAACCAGAAGCCATCACGGTGAATAGAATAGTTCCATGAGATATCCTGGACACCCAACAATCCCGCAAATATTGCAGGCCTGGCATAAGGCACGATGAAACAACCTAAAATTGGAGGATTTTAGGTTTTACCTTTTGACGGTAAACGCTTATAACTATGTGCCGAATTCAGACGTTACACTTGACCCTACCGTAGAATGGGCCGTTATTTATTTATCTTACTGTTTACTTGATTACGATGCCTAACAAAGTCCTTGAAACCGGCCCATAGTATTGCTGATATACCACTATTTGGTGATAGAATAATTGTTAATGCAGTATTACAACACCAGGCGGAATCTAACAAAGAGACTGTAAAAGATTTGGATTTCTGAATTGAAATTGACCACTAAAAGAATTTTCATATTATATTTTTTGACCAATGTTGTAACTAAAATAGAGGTGGGCTTGTATTATATTAAATAGTTTGACATAGTCAGGAGCTTTAATGCTGTTGGATTTTCAGGTGAAATTTTTCGGAACATCTTTACGAATATCCTTTCCTATAACCATAAAATATTTTATGCTACCACTCTTTGAACAGAACAAAACTCTCTTTAAAAAAATGACTGTTAAAAAGCAAAAACCTATTCAATACAGCAAACTACTACCAAAATACCAATGCCACAACTACTATACCAATAATAATAAAATTAATTTTTATATTCCTTTTTATCGTTAATCGCTATTTAGTTATTTCTAGTAGTGATATTTGCTTAAGAATATTTATAATTGCAAATTTAAAAGGAAACTAAAGTCTTTCTCAAAAGAATAAAAATTTAAATGGAAGACTCCCGCTGAATGGATGCAATCAAAACTTTGTAGTAGCGGAATGTGTTTTACTTTATAATTTCAAATTTGCAGTAGTTGGTGTGTACATACTCAAGAAACTTCTTTGCTGCTAAAGAACTAACTTATAAGTTTAGAAAAATTAATTACTTAAAAGATGTTGGTATTAATTTTAAATGAAAAAATGACGAATACTTAGAAACGAACAACTTATATATTGTACTTGGCATACTTGATTTTCTTCTTTGGAAGCAAAATAAAAAAATATATGATTTCTTAAATGAACGCGAAAATTGCACACTGTTAAAATGAGTTAAACTTTAAATAGTATTTAGACTTGTTATAACGGAAGCAATTTACGGATTTTATCTCGTTAAATTTTACTGTAAACTCTCAACATTTTCAACACTTTATAGAGTTTATGATTACAGGACACAATGGAATGATTCACGTCTCAATATCATGGAAACTCTGGCCATTATCCATGACATAGATAATGGCCAGGACTGCCTTCAAAGCTTTTTACTATCGTATTTTTTAAATCAAATTTAATGTAATGATCCAAATTTTAATATATGATAATGCCCTCCCGACGGAATCCGGCCACGGTGGCAGATCTAAGAGATCAGCCAAGTGCGCAGGATATATTATAGCGCACAAGCGTTTGCGAAGAAAAGTGCACTCTTCTTTTACTCTCATAGCCCGAAGGGACGGATAACCGACACGACCGGAGAGAGATAAGGTGCAGAGGCGGTGACATTAAGCCGACCTCTTAATAACGACTTAAACAAGCCACCGCTAGATGGCGTCGACAAGAAGCCAGGACCGACTTTTTACATTTAAACGAGTCTAAAGACAGTGGAATTTAATTATAAGTAGGTCTGGCAAATGGTGCACATTTTATCCCAAGGACGACTGACTCATACTGTTTAACCGATTTCATACTTTATAAAAAAGCAACATACTATCTATATACCTTTTGTGATATTCATTCAGCTGTTCTATTTATTTTAATAATGTTAAGAATCAAGACGAACAGGCCATGTGTCTAATAGTAAGCTTCCCACTAGCCTATAACACAGTTTTGATATCTATTCTGAAACAGAGCAGCATTGACATCGTTGCATTATGGTTCAAATGATAATGTATTCATAGAAATCATTGTGTTCAGAAATTTTCTGAAACATCTATGGCCAGATAGACTATCCGCCACAGAGTAATTTGAACTCGTGAAGTACAAAATACGACTCGACTACAAACATCGCCTTAATTTCTTAAAAAAAATATTCTAAATTATTCTGTTCAAACAATATTTTTAATTTAGCGAGATTCGAGGGTCCGGTCGCGAAAGATCGGAAACATTTCCCTCCATTAATTCTGAACGCTATAAATATTTACCCAATTCTGGGAAATTCCCTTTGTTTTTAAAGCTTGAGTCCGCGTCTTTTGGTAGTAAGACGAAGGAACTTTCTTTTTTATAACATTAACACTATTTTGACTCTAATTATTTTTTGCCTTCTGTTTTAGAAAGATAAATTTCATTATATTGTTTAATTTCCCTTTTCTTCGTATTAATGGGACATTCTATATGTCACATACATTGTCGTTGTTTTAACAGACCTAGGATCAGTGGCGGTACTAACATACAAGCCGAAAAGCCCGGCTTGCCCTTCTAAGGAATAAAATTTATAAATCTTAATTAGCACATAATTCC